>CAUPSL010000113.1:20000-91886 GCA_963514005.1 Raja brachyura
AATTTCTTTGGGTTTAGATAGATGCCGTTTGTGAATTATATGTGTTTTATAATCCCAAATAAAGTTTGTAATCAGACAATCAAGTTTTTTGAAAGACATTTTAGGATGATGTATTGATTGGAATAAATACAGGATTTGTGGGAGGAAGATTATCTTTATAGCATTTATTCTGCCTATTAGAGACATCGGGTGTGTTTTCCAAACTTGAATAAGAGCGTTTAATTTAGTAACTGAAGGAGGGAAGTCTGCGTTGAATAGAGAAGTATATTTTCTGGTTAGCAGAACACCCAGATATTTGAATTTTTCCGTAGCAATTCTGAATGGGAATTTTAGGAGGTGTGTCAGGTCTTGTGGTTTTATTGACATAATTTCATTTTTGTTCCAGTTTATTCTATATCCTGAAAAGGAACCAAATTCCTCTATAGGAATTAATATACTTGGAATGCTAACTTGGGAATTAGTCATATATCATCTGCATATAATGATATTTTATTATTGGCGTATTTAGTATTATAGCCTTGAATGTTCGGATGTACTCTTATACCATTGGACCTTTGGCATGTGGAAGGAAACAAGAACACCCGGAGAAAACCCATGCGATCAAAGAGAAAAGGAGCAAACTCCACACAGACACCACCCATATTCAGGATCAATTCCGTGTCTCTGGCACTTTTAGGCAGCAACTTTATGGCCAATGCACTGCCCCATAGTCTTGAACTCATTTAAAACAAACAGTAGCTGTAAAGGGGGCATAGCGCCACTTGGAGATTTAAAACTAAACATTGATATTTTCATTTTTTTTGTAACCAAAGTTATCAACGTATAATTTTTGTGTGTTGGATAACAAAATGTAGTGGCACAGCTGGTGGACTTGCTGCCTCACATGCCAGTGATCTGTGTTCGATCCTGTCCTCCAGCACAGTCTGTGTTGAATTTGCACATCCCCCCTGCAAGCCTGTGGGTTTCCTCCCACATCCCAAAGACGCATTCGTTTTGTAGGTTAACTTGTCTCTGTAAAATTGCCCCTAATGTGTAGGGAGTGGGTGAGGAAAGTGGGATAACAGAACTTCTGTGAATGGGTGGACAGAAGTGCTGCAGATACTCAGCGGGTGAGGCAGCATCTATGGAGCGAAGGAAATAGGCGATGTTTTGCGTCGAGACACTTATTCAGACTGATGTGAGGGTGGGGGGGAACGGGAAGAAGTAAGGAAGAGGCGGAGACAGTGGCTGAGTGTTACGACTCCCGAATGCAGGTAGTTCAGAGCCGCGTAACATAGTCAAACACCAGGTTCAAGTTTAAGAAAATGGTCTTTAATTTAGTTAAAAGAAGACAAAACCCGAACCTGATTTAAACAACACAGTCAGGGACAAGAATTGACTAACAAATAAATATAAGTGCCCCAGCCAGCCTCGCAAATGACCGTCGAACCAGAGTCTCTAACCTGCCTAAATGGAGAAAACCCTGAAACAAAATACACGAAAACCCTCAGGTCAGCCCTTATCCGTCCCAATAAAACATTAAATGACAAATATAGGAAACAATACACAAAGTGCTATGCCATGTGGCCAGGCCTCCTGCAGCTCACGCCAGCAGCCTATTGGCTAAGTCAGGGACGACAAAAAAGAGAGAGAATTCTGGGAACTCTTGGTATTTAAGCTTCCGACGAGTCACCCATCACCTGACGCAGCTTGGCCAATCGGGTACAGGAGTCCTGAACCCCTTGATTCCTGACTCCCAGCCACGGGGCCTGCACCCAGGAGAGAAACAGAAAAGGTAAGTACATAGCATTCACCGGGGGGGGGGGGGAGCACCCAACACTGAGGGAGCGCTGGGAAGGGGTGGAGAAAGCAAGGACTATCTGCAATTGAAGAAGTGAATGTTCATACCGCTGGGGTGCAAACTACCCAAGCGAAATATGAGATGCTGCTCCTCCAATTTACGTTGGGCCTCACTCTGGCCATTGAAGAGGCCCTGGACAGAAAGGTCGGATTGGGAATGGGAGGGGGAGTTGAAGTGCTGAGCCACTGGAAGATCGGTTGGTTATTCCGGACCGAGCGGAGGTGTTGAGCGAAGCGATCGCCAAGCCTATGCTTGGTCTCACCAATGTAGATCAGCTGACACATAGAGCAGCGGATGCAATAGATGAGGTTGGAGGTGCAGGTGAACCTCTGCCGCACCTGGAAAGACTGCTTCGGTCCTTGAATAGACTCAGGGTGGGGGGGGGGGGAGCGACAAGTGTAGCATTTCCGGCGGTTGCAAGGGAAAGTGTCCGGAGAGGGAGTGGCTTGAGTGAGAAACATAGAAACATAGAAAATAGGTGCAGGAGTAGACCATTCAGCCCTTCGAGCCTGCACCGCCATTCACTGTGATCATGGCTGATCATCCAACTCAGCATCCTGTACCTGCCTTCTCTCCATACCCCCTGATCCCTTTAACCACAAGGGCCACATCTAATTTCCTCTTAAATATAGCCAATGAACTGGCCTCAACTACCTTCTGTGGCAGAGAATTCCAGACACTCACCACTCTCAGTGTGAAAAATGTTTTCCTCATCTCGGTCCAAAAGGAATTCCCCCTTACACTTAGACTGTGCCCCTTGTTCTGGACCTTCCCAACATCGGGAACAACCTTCCTGCATCTAGCCTATCCAACCCCTTAAGAATTTTATATGTTTCTATAAGATCCCCCCTCAGTCTTCTAAGTTCAAGCGAGTACAAGCCAAGTCTATCCAGTATTACCTCATATGAAGGTCCTAACATCCCAGGAATCAGTCTGGTGAATCTTCTCTGTACCCCCTCTGTGGCAAGAATGTATTTTCTCAGATTTGGAGAACAAAACTGTACAAATGGAAGGGACGAATTGACCAGGGAGTTACGGAGGGAGCGGTCTCTGTGGAAAGCCAACCGGGGAGGAGATGAGAAGATGTGGCCAGTGGTGGGATTCCATTGGTAGACAAAAAAGCTGGAGAAAATTAGAGGGTAAGGCAGCACATATGGAGCGAATGAATAGACGACGTTTCGGGTCCAGACCCTTCTTCAGATTGAAGTCGGGGGCAGGACACGAAAAATAAAGGAAGAGGCGGAGACAGTAGGCTATGGGAGAGCTGGGAATGGGAGGGGAAGGAGGGAGAAAGCAAGGACTACCTGAAATTAGAGAAGCCAATGTTCATACCGCTGGGGTGTAAACTACTCAAGCAAATATGAGGAGCTGCTCCTACAATTTGCGGTGGGCCTCACTCTGGCCATGGAAGCCCAGGACAGAAAGGTCAGATTCGGAAAAGGAACGGGAGTTTGGAAATGGAAAGAAATAATAAAAATTGCATTCATTGCAATGTGTAAAAAGAGTTGAGATACTGTATTATAATTTTGCTGCATGTCATTGTGGTATATATCATGTCGTGATTGGGAATATGTTTGGTTTGCGACTTTATTTGAAGCAGAAATAATATGTGATTGCTCAATTGAGTATAATTCCAACTGGGAACAGCGCACTTCGTCCGAGCACATTATCGAACGCGTCATGCAAACCACCTTAAATGACCACCTAAGCCGACATTTGGCAACTTAAAAAGCTGCCAAGGTTGCCCGGCTGACAACAGAGAAAAAAAATAGTGAGAGCCCTGCAAGGTGTATAATATTTTCGACACTGTCATAGGCCTTTCTTACATTTGCAGCCACAACGCACAAACAATCCTTCAATAATTTCCCTTGCCCTCCATTTAAGAATAGTATTGGGTTTGGTGCCAAGGTGGGTGAATAGGGGCAGGGAACTAGGGGGGAGAGAGAGGGGGGGGGGGGTAGGGAACCAGGTGTGGGTGGGTTGATATTGTCTGGGGGTAGGGAGGAGGGGGAGAGAGCAAAGGGAGGTAAGGAGCAGGAGGCGGCGGCAGCGGTAAGGGGCAGGCAGCCACAGGGAGGAGGTCACATTGTTTGGGGGTGGGGATGGTGTTGTAGTTTAGGAAGTCAAACCAGGGCAGGATCTTCACTGTGAATGGCAGGGTGTGTGGAGCCGAGGGATCCGGGAGTGTGCGTACATGTTGGGCCGAAGGGCCTCTTTCCAACGAGGTATCACTATATAACAAAGTGCTGGAGTATCTCAGCAGATTAGGCAGCATCAGTGGAGAAGATAGATACAAAGTGCTGGAGTAACACAACGGGTCAGGCAGCATCTGTGGAGAGCATACACACAAAGTGCTGTAGTAACTCAGCGGGTCAGGCAGCATCTGTGGAGAAGATAGACACAAAGTGCTGGAGTAACTCAGCAGATTAGGCAGCATCTGTGGAGAACGTACACACAAAGTGCTGGAGTATCTCAGCGGGTCAGGCAGCATCTGGGGAGAGGATACAGACAACGTGCTGGAGTAACTCAGCGGGTCAGGCAGCATCTGTGGAGAGGATAGACACAAAGTGCTGGAGTAACTCAGCAGATTAGGCAGCATCTGTGGAGAAGATACACACAAAGTGCTGGAGTATCTCAGCGGGTCAGGCAGCATCGGTGTGGTGACGTTTTGGTTCGAGCCCCGTCTTTGGTTTAGTTTAGTTTATAGATGCAGCGTGGAAACAGGTCTTTCGTCCCACGGAGTCCACTCCGACCAGCGACCACCCTGTACACTAGCGCTATCCTACGCACGTTAGGGACAATAGACAATAGACAAAGGACAATAGGGACAATTTACAATAGGGACAGTTTAATTTTGCGAAGGCGATTAGTCTACATCCCTGAAGGTCTTTGAAATGTTGGAGGAAACCGGACCATCCAGAGTGAAAATTTGTGCAGGTCAAGGGAAGAATGTACAAACCCCGCACAGACAGCACCCGTAGTCAGGATCGAGCTCGGGCCTCTGGCGGTGAGGCAGCAGCTGTACCGCTGCGCCACTGTGCCGTGCAAAATTATATAACGGTTTCCTCCCGCCAAAACGCACCCAATATGTGCGAGTAATGTCCTGTTTGCCAGCTTGTTGACCCTCTGTGTTCCCCTCCTGCAGTGTTTAAGAGCCGTTGCTGTGGTCGGAGAGAAGGGGATGTAAGCGACCATTGCGGGTGGCCTGGGCGCTGTTGAGCCCCCCCCCCACCCATCTGCTCGGTGTGCGGGCTGAGCTTAGAGGAGTGGGGACGAAATCACTGGATGGATTTAAGAGTTGGTTAGAGCTCAAGGGGTTAGTAGAGTCAAAGGATATGGCGCGAAGGCAGGAACGGTTATTGATAACGCACGATGAGGGATGATCACAATGAATGGCGGTGCTGCCTCGAAGGGCCGAATGACGTCCTGCACCTATTTTCTATGTTTCTATTTTCAAAGCAAACTTTTGCATTCTTTGCAAACCACCTTCTGCATTATCAAAGCAAACCGCCTTTTGCATTTTCAAAGCAAACCGCCTTTTGCATAAAGCAAACTACCTTTTGCATTTAAAGCAAACCGCCTTTTACATTTTCAAAGCAAACCGCCTTTTACATTTTCAAAGCAAACCGCCTTTTGCATTTAAAGCAAACCGCCTTTTTCATTTTCAAAGCAAACCGCCTTTTGCATTTTCAAGCAAACCACCTTTTGCATTTTCAGATCAAACCACTAATTGCATTTTCAAAGCAAACCACGGTTTGCATTTTGAAAGCAATCCTTTCGCATTTTCAAACCAAACCTTTTGCATTTTCAAAACAAACCCCCATTTACATTTTCAAAGTAAACCTTTTCCATTTCCAAGCCGAACCACCCGTTGCATTTCCAAACCAAACCATATTTTGCATTTCTGAACCAAACCACCATTTGCATTTTCAAACAAAACCACCATTGGCATTTTCAAAACAATCCACCTTTTTCATTATCAAATCAAACCGCCTTTTGAATTTTCAAAGCAAACTGCTTTTGCATAAAGCAAACCACCTTAGGCATTTTGTAAGCAAAGCAGCTTTAACATTTTCAAAACAAACCACCTTTTGCAATTTCAAAGGAAACCACTTATTGCATTTTTATAGCAAACCACCTTTTGCATTTTCAAAACAAACCACATTTTGCATATTCTTTTTTTTTGAATATATTTTTATTAGAGGCCATACATATAACAAATAATATAGCATTTTTTTCCACATATAGTTGATACATCTTTCCAAAATTATATAAATGTTAACAAAATATATATATTGGCCTCACTTTTTTTTATAGAGTGAAAAAAGTATAAAGAAATAATAGTGAATAATTATAAGAGTATGATTATAGTTGATTAATATAAAGAAGAGAGAGAAGGAAACAAATAAATAAAATAAAATAAACAAAAACAAAAAACAAAAAAATAAAAAATAAAAATAATTTTTTTTGTGGAAAAGAAAACGGTATACAACTTGTCAATGAGTGGAACAATTTCTAATTATAATATATGGAGACAAGTATATAAATCTGATCTTAAACATTTTTGTTTGATCTTTCCACCGGGTACTCATTGAGTTTCGATGCTGAGCCCAGCTACCCCTTCATATAATCAGTGAATGGAGACCATATTTGTTCAAAAATCTCAGGTTTATCCATTAGGATAAATCTAATTCTCTCCAATTGTAATGTCTCCAACATTTCCACTGTCCACATTTTGATTGTCGGGGATAATGGTCCCTTCCAAAATTATAATATTAATTTTTTTCCAATTATTAAACAGTAATCCAGAAAATTTCTTTCAGTTACTGTTAAAATTTGAGTTGAATCTAAAACCCCAAATATAATTAATTTTGAGTCGGGGCTTAATGTGATCTTTAAAGCTGTGGAAATAATTTTAAAAATCTCGGTCCAATAACTTTTAAGTTTTGTACATATTCCAAAACTATGATTTAAATCGGCTTCTATGTGCTGACATTTATCACATAATGGTGAAATAGAAGGAAACATTCTATTTAATTTCTTTTTTGAGTAGTGTAATCTATGTATTACTTTGAATTGTATCAAGGTATGTCTGGCATTTAACGAACAGCGATGAATTCGTTGTAAGCTTTCTTCCCATAAATCTTCTGATATAGGTAAATCAATTTCATTTTCCCATTTTTGTCGGAATAGTTCCGTTTTTGGCATTTCCCTGTCCAAAAAAATATTGTATATATATGCTATTAATTTTTCTGTTGTTGGATGCTTGTTAAGTACTTCATCCAGTATACCTGGCTCTCTATTTCTGTAATTTAGCGTATTTAATTTGACATAATCTCTAATTTGTAAATATCTAAATAGATTATTTGCTTGCAATCCATAAATCTCTTTCAACTCCTGGAATGAGAGGAATTTCCCATTCCTATAAAGATGTTCTATCCTTATTATTCATAAGTTTTTCCAATGTCTAAACCCCACATCCAATGTCGAAGGTTTGAACATAGGATTATTCATAATTGGTAAACAAAGTGGTATATTTTCTAAATGCAAAGTCTTAATGATTTGTTTCCAGGTACGTATATTATTTAAAATTATAGGGTTTGCCTTATATAATTGTTTTTGTACCACCCCAGGGGCAAGGAGTATTGTGCTTATGTCGAAAGGGAAACAATCTTCCTTTTCAATTCTTAACCAAGCTGGGTCTTGTTCCATCTGTATCAACCAATAATTAAAGTTCTTAATCTGAACCGCCCAAAAATAATATAAAAAATTAGGTAAAGCTAATCCACCATTTATCTTAGATTTACATAAGTGTATTTTACTTATTCTATGATTTTTGTAATCCCAAATGAAGCTATTAACTATAGAATCTATTTTTTTAAAGAAAAATTTAGGAAGATATAACGGAATGGCTTGAAATAAATATAGTAATTGAGGCAGAAAAATCATTTTAATGGCATTTATTCTACCGATCATTGATATCGGTAATGTTTTCCAATATAAAATATTTGTTTTTAATTTATTTAATAATTGAGGAAAATTAGATTTAAATAAAGAATTATAAGATTTTGATACATTAATTCCAAGATATTTAATTTGCTTATTAGCTATTTTAAATGGAAATTTTAGTAATTTATTCAATTTAATACCTATTATAGGAATAATTTAACTTTTGTTCCAGTTAATTCTATATCCTGAGAATTCACTAAATTCATTTATCACTTCAAGTACTTTAGGGATGCTAACCTCTGGTTTTGTTATATACAATAAAACATCATCTGCATATAAAGATATTTTATTAATTGTAGTTTTAGTATTATAAATTTCTGGTTCTACTCTAATCCTTTCGGCTAATAATTCTATAGCGAGTGCAAATAGTAACGGTGATAACGGGCAACCTTGTCTACAACCCCTAGAAAGATTGAATTTTGCTGATAACATTTGGTTTGTTAGGATTCTTGCTGTTGGGCCTGAATATAAAATTCTAACCCATTTGCAAAATCCTTCTCCCAGTTGAAATTTCTGCATTATCCTAAATAAATAAGGCCATTCAACCTGGTCAAACGCCTTCTCCGCATCCAGGGATATAACATTTTGCATATTCAAACCAAACAACATTTTTGCATTTTCATAGCAAACCACATTTTGCATTTTCAAACCAAACCACATTTTGCATAAAGCAAACCACCTTTTACATTTTCGCAGAAAATCACCGTTTGCATTTTCATAGCAAACCACCTTTTGCATTTTGAAAGCAAACCACCGTTTGCATTTTCAAATCAAACAACCAACTGCATTTTCAAAGTAAACCTTTTGCACTTCCAAACGAAACCACTTGTTGCATTTCCAAACCACCTGTTGCATTTCCAGACCACCTTTTGCACTTCTAAACCAAACCACCGTTTGCATTAAAAAAGAACACATTTGTGAATTTCTAAAGCAAACCACGTTTTCAAAGCAAACCACCTTTTGCATTTTCAAAGCAAACCACGTTTTGCATTTCCAAAGCAAACCACCATTCGTATTTTCAAAGCAAACCGCCTTTTGCTTTTTTCAAAGCAAACCGCCTTTGATATTTTCAAAGCAAACCGCCTTTTGCATTTGCATAGCAAACCGCCTTTTGCATTTTCCAAACATACCACCTTTTGCAAACCAATTCTTTTGCATTTTCAATCCAAACCTTTTGCATTTTCAACGCAAACAACCTTTTGTATATTCAAATAAATCCTGTTGCATTTTCAAAGCAAACCTTTTGCATTTTCAAAGCAAGCCGCCTTTTGCTTTTTTCAAACCAAGCCACCTTTTGCATTTTCAAAGCCAACCGCCTTTTGCATTTTATTGCAAACCGCATTATGCATTTTCAAAGCAAACCACCTTTTGAATTTCCATAACAAACCGCTTTTTGCATTTTCAAAGCAAACCACCATTTGCGTTTTCAAAGCAAACCACTATTTGCATTTTCAAAGCAAACCTTTTGCATTTTCATTGAAATGCGGCTTTTTCATTTTATGAGAAAGCCACCTTTTGAATTTACAAAGTAAACCTTTTTGAATTTTCAAAGCAAACCTTTTCCATTTTAAAACCAAACCTTTTGCATTTTCAAATCAAACCACCATTTGCATTTTCAAAGTAAACCTTTTCCATTTCCAAGCCAAACCACCCGTTGCTTTTCCAAACCAAACCATATTTTGCAGTTCTATACCAGACCACCATTTGCATTTTCAAACAAAACCACCTATTGCATTATCAAAGCAAACCGCCTTTTGCATTTTCAAAGCAAACCGCCTTTTGCATAAAGCAAACCACCTTAGGCATTCTTATAGCAAACCACCTTTTGCATTTTCAAAGCAAACCACCTTTTGCATTTTCAAAGCAAACCACTTTTTGCATTTTCAAAGCAAACCACTTTTTGCATATTCAAACCAAACCACATTTTTGCATTTTCATAGCAAACCACCGTTTGCATTAAAAAAACACATTTGTGCATTTTTAAAGGAAACCACGTTTTCAAAGCAAACCACCTTTTGCATTTTCAAAGCAAACCACGTTTTGCATTTTCAAAGCAAACTCAAAGCAAACCGCCTTTGATATTTTCAAAGCAAACCGCCTTTTGCATTTTCATAGCAAACCGCCTTTTGCATTTTCCAAACATACCACCATTTGCATTTTCAATGTAAACCAGGTTTTGCATTTTCAAAGCAGACTATTTGCATTTTTAACCCACATCATTTGCATTTTCAAACCAATTCTTTTGGATTTTCATACCAAACCTTTTGCATTTTCAAAGCAAACAACCTTTTGTATATTCAAATAAATCTTGTTGCATTTTCAAAGCAAACGTTTTGCATTTTCATAGCAAGCCGCCTTTTGCTTTTTTCAAACCAAGCCACCTTTCGTATTTTCAAAGCCAACCGCCTTTTGCATTTTCGAAGAAAACCACCCTTTGCCTTTTCATAGCAAACCACCTTTTGCATTTTTCAAAGCAAGCCAACTTTTGCATTTTCAAAGCAAACAGCAAACCGGGCTTTCAATTTTGAAAGCAAACTTTTTTTTGCATTTTCGAACCACATCTTTTGCATTTTCAAAACAAACCTTTGCATTTTCAAACCAAACCTTTTGCATTTTCAAAGCAAACAACCTGTTGCATATTCAAATAAATCCTTTTGCATTTTCAAAGCAAACCTTTTGCATTTTCAAAGCTAGCCGCCTTTTGCATTTTTCAAATCAAGCCACCATTTGCATTTTAAAAGCCAACCGCATTTTGCATGTTCATAGCAAACCGACTTATGCATTTTCAAAGCAAACCGCCTTTTGTTTTTTTCATAGCAAACCACTTTTCCATTTTCAAAGCAAACCAACTTTTTCATTTTCAAAGCCAACCACGATTTGCATTTTCAAAGGAAACATTTTGCATTTTCAAAGCAAACCTTTTTGCATTTTAAAAGCAAACCACCTTTTGCATTTTTATTGCAAATCACCTTTTGATTTTCAAAGCAGACCACCTTCTGCATTTTCAAAGTAAACTGCCTTTTTCATTTTCATAGCTAACCGCCTTTTGCATTTTCCAAGCAAAGCACCTTTTCCATTTTCAATGCAAACCAGGTTTTGCATTTTCAAAGGAAATATTTTACATTTAAAAGCATACGCTTTGCATTTTCAAAGCAAACTGTTGCATTTTCAAAGCAAACCACCATTTGCATTTTCAAAGTAAACCGTTTCCATTTCCAAGCCAAACCACCTGTTGCATTTCCAAGCCAAACCACCTGTTGCATTTCCAAACCAAACCATATTTTCCATTTCAAAGCCAGACCACCATTTGCATTTTCAAAACAAACCACCTTTTGCATTATCTAGGCAAACCGCCGTTTGCATAAAGCAAACCACCTTAGGCATTCTTATAGCAAACCACCTTTTGCATTTTCAAAGCAAACCACTTTTTGCATTTTCAAAGCAAACCACCTTTTGCTTTATCAAACGAAATCACATTTTTGCATTTTCATTGCAAGCCACCTTATGCATTTTTCAAACCAAACCACATTTTGCATAAAACAACCCACCTTTTGCATTTTTGAAGAAAACCTCCTATGGCATTTTCATAGCAACCACCTTTTCCATTTTCATAGCAACCACCTTTTGCATTTTCAAAGCAAACCATCTTTTGCATTTTCAAAGCAAACCACCTTTTGCATTTTCAAAGCAAGTCACTTTTGCATTTTCAAAGCAAATCACCATTTGTATTTTCAAAGCAAACCGCCTTTTGCATTTTCAAAGCAAACCGCCTTTCTCTTATTTCAAAGCAAGACAACTTTTGCATTTTCAAAGCAAACTACCTTTAGCGTTTTCGTAGCAAACCGCCTTTTGCATTTTCAATGCAAACCTTATGCATTTTCAAAGCAAGCCACCTTTAGATTTTTTCAAAGCAAGCCACCTTTTGCATTTTAAAAGCAAACCGCCTTTTGCAGTTTCATAGCAAACCTCCTTATGCATTTTCATAGCAAACCGCCTTTTGTTTTTTTCATAGCAAACCACCTTTTGCCTTTTCAAAGCAAACCACCTTTTCCATTTTCAACGCAAACCACTATTTGCATTTTCAAAGGAAACATTTTGCATTTCCATAGCAAATCTTTTGCATTTTCAAACAAAACGTATTTTGCGTTTTAAAGCAACCCGCCTTTTGCATTTTTATACAAAACCACCTTTTGCATTTTCAAAGCAAACCGCCTTTTCCATTTTCAACGTAACACGCTTTTGCACAAAGCAAACCATCTTTTGCATTTTCGGAGCAATCGTCCATTTGCGTTTTGAAAGCAATCTACCTTTTGCATTTTTATAGCAAATCACCTTTTGATTTTCAAAGCAATCCGCCTTCTGTATTTTCAAAGCAAACTTGCTGTGGCATTTTCATAGCAAACCGCCTTTTGCATTTTCCAAGCCATACACCTTTTTGTATTTTCAATGTAAACCAGGTTTTGCATTTTCAATGTAAACCAGGTTTTGCATTTTCAACGGAAACTTTTTGCATTAAAAGCAAACCCTTTGCATTTTCTAAGCAAACCTTTTTCAATTTGGAAGCAAAACGGCTTTTGCATTTCCAAAGCAAACCACTTTTTGCATTTTCAAAGCAAACCTTTTGCATTTAAAAGCAAACCTTTTGCATTTATAAGAAAACCATTTGCATTTTCAAAACACACCTTTTGCATTTTAAAACCTAACCTTTTCCTTTTTCAAACGCAACCTTTTGCATGTTCAAACCTAACCTTTTGCATTTTGAAAGCAAACCACCCTTTGCATTTTCAAAGGAAAACACCTTTTGCATTTTCAAATCAAACCACCTTTTGCAGTTCTAAACCAAACCACCTTTTGCATTTTCAAACCAAACCACAATTTAGATAAAGCAAACCACCTTTTAGCATGCTCAAAGCAAACCACCTTCAGCATTTTCGAAACAAAATAAGTTTTGTAATTTCAAAGCAAACCACCTTTTGAATTTTCAAATAAGACCGCCTTTGGCATTGGCACATGAAACCACCTTTTGCATTTTCAAAGCAAACCACTTATTGCATTTTCAAAGCAAACCGCCTTTAGAAATTTTCATACCAAACCGCCTTTTGCATTTTCAAACCAAACGGCCTTTTGCATAAAGCAATCCTCCTTTTGCATTTTCAAAGCAAACAAACTTTTGCATTTTCGAAGCTAACCACTATTTGCACTTTCAAAGCAAACATTTGCATTTGCAAATCAAAACGCCTTTTATATTTTCAAAGCAAACCGCCTTTTGCATTTTCAAAGCAAACCGCCTTTTGCATTTTCAAAGCAAACCGCCTTTTGCATTTTCAACGCATACAGCCTTTTGCATAAAGCAAACTATCTATTGCATTTTCGTAGCAAACCACCTTTTGCATTTTCAAAGTCATCGGCCATTAGCCTTTTAAATGCAAAGAACGTTTTGCATTTTCATAGCAAATTACCTTTTGATTTTTAAAGCAAACCACTGCTTGCATTTTCAAAGCAAACCGCCTTTTGCATTTTCACAGCAAACCTTTTGCGCTTTTACAGCAAACCTTTTGCATTTTGAAAGGAAACCACCATTTGCATTTTCAAACCAAACCATATTTTTGCACTTACATGGCAAACCACATTTTGCATTTTCAAACGAAACCACATTTAGCATAAAGCAAACCACCGTTTAGCATTTTCAAAGCAAACCACCTTCAGCATTTTCGAAACAAAAGAACTTTTGCTATTCCAAAGCAAACCACCGTTTGCATTTTCAAGTAAAACCACCTTTGGCATTGCCATAGCAAACCACCAATAGCATTTGCAAAGCAACCCACCTTTTGCATTTTCAAATCAAACCACCTTTTGCATTTTCTTAGCAAACCACCTCAAGCATTTTCAAAACCAACCGCCTTTTGTTTTTTCAAAGTAAGCCACCTTTTGCATTGTGAAAGCAAAACCACCCTTTGCATTTCCAAAGCAAACATTTTCCAATTTCAAAGCAAGCCTTTTGCATATCCAACCCAAACCACCTTTTGCAAATTTAAACCATACCACTATTTTCATTAAAAAAATCACATTTATGCATTTTCAAAGCAAACCACCTTTTCTATAAAGCAAACCACCTTTTGTTTTTTCAAAGCAAACTAACTTTTTCATTTTCAAACCAAACCACCTTTTGCATTTTCAAAGCAACCCGTTTGCATTTTCAAAGCAAACCTTTTGCATCCGCAAAGAAAACAAACTTTTGCATTTTGGAAGCATACCACCTTTCGCAATTTCAAAGAAAACAACAGTTTGCAATTTTAATGCAAAACACCTTTTGCATTGTCAATCCAAACCACCTTTTGCAATTCTAAACCAAACCACCATTTGCATTAAAAAACACATTTTTGCATTTTCATACCAAACCACCTTTTGCAATATTCAAAGCCACCTTTTGCATTTCCAGTGCAAACCTTTTACATTATCAAAGCAAACATCTTGCATTTTGAAAACAAACCAACTTTTGCATTCGTAACCATCACCACCATTTTGCATTTTCAAACGAAACCACCTTTTGCAATTCTAAACCAAACCTCCATTTGCATTTTCAAAAAAACAAATGTTTGCATTTTCATAGCAAACCACATTTTCAATTTTTATAGGAAACCTTCTTTTGCATTTTCAAAGCAACCCCATTGCATTTTTAAAGCACACATTTAGTATTTTCATAGCAAACACTTTGCATGCTCAAACCAAACCACCTTTTGCAATTCTAAACCAAACCACCATTTGCATTAAAAAACACATGTTTGCATTTTCATAGCAAACCACCTTTTGAATTTTTATAGGAAACCATCTTTTGCATTTTCAAAGCAACCCCATTGCATTTTCAAAGCACACATTTAGTATTTTCATAGCAAACACTTTGCATGCTCAAAGCAAACCAACTTTTGCATTTTCAAAGCAAACCACCTTTTTCATTTTCAAAGCAAACCACCTTTTGCATTTTCAAAGTAAACCACATTTTTCATAAAGCAAACCGCCTTTTGCATTTTCAAGCCAAACCACCTTTTGAATTTTAGAAGCAGCCCCTTTGCATTTTCGAAGCAAATCTTTTTGATTTTCCAAGCAAACATTTTGCATTCTCAAAGCAAACCACATTTTAATTTTCGAAGCAGACCCCTTTTGCATTATCAAAGCAAACCACTTTTTTTGCATTTTCAAAGCAAACCACCTTTTGAATTTTCAAAACAAACCGCCTTTTGAATTTTCAAAGCAAACCTTTAACATTTTCAGGGCAAACCATTTGGATTTTCAAACAAAACCTTTTGTATTTTCAAACCAAACCTTTAGCATTTTTAAACCAAACCACCATTTGCATTTTCATAACAAATCACAGCACCTTTTGCATTTCTAAACCAAACCACCATTTGCATTTTCAAACAAAACCACCTTTCGCATTTTCAAAGAAACCCCTTTGCATTTTCAAAGCAAACCTTTTGAATTCTCAAAGAAAACCACCTTTTTAAATTTTCAAAGCATACCACAGTTTGCATTTTCAAAGCAAAGAACCTTTTGCATTTTCAATGCAAACCGCCTTTTGCATTTTCTTTCCAAACCACCTTTCGTATTTTCAAAGCAAACCAACTTTTGCATTTACATTCAACCCCATTGCATTTCAAAGCAAACATTTTGCATTTTCAAAGCAAAATACTTTGCATTTTCAAAGCAAAACACTTTGCATGCTCAAAGCAAACCGCCTTTTGTATTTTCAAAGCAAACCACAGTGTGCACTTTCAAAGCAAAGCACTTTTCCTTTTTCAAAGAAAACCTTTCGCATTTTCAAACCAAACCTTTTGCATTTTAAAACCACGCCACCTTTTGCATTCTCAAAGCAATCCCTTTGCATGTTCAAAGCAAACCTTTTGCATTTTCAAAGCAAACATTTTGCATTCTCAAAGCAAACGACCTTTTGCATTTTCAAAGCAAACCACATGTTGCACATTCAAATCAAACCATATTTTGCATTTTCAAAGCATACCACCTTTTGCATTTTGAATGCATACCACCTTTTGCATTTTCAAAGCAAACAAACTATTGAATTTTCAATGCAAACTTCCTTTTGCATTCTCAAAGCAAACCACCTTTTGCATTTTCAAATTAAACCACCGTATTCATTTTCCAATTAAACCCTCTTTTCCATGTGCAAAGAAAACCTTTTGCATTTTCAAAGCAAATCATTTGCATTTTCAAAGCAAACCACCTTTTCTATTTTCCAAGCAAACATTTTGCAGTTTCAAATCAAACCAACTTTTGCATTTCTAACCCAAAATGACATTTGCATTTTCAAACCAAATCGTATTGTTGCATGTTCAAATAAACCACCGCTTGCATTTTTAAAGCAAACCACCTTTTGCATTTGCAAAGCAAATCACCCTTTGCATTATTAAACAAACCTCCTTTGACATTTTCATAGCAAATCACCGTTTGCATTTTGAAAGCAAACAAGCTTTTGCATTTTCAAAGCAACCCCTTTGCATTTACAAAGGAAACATTTTACATTTTCAAAGCTAACACTTTGCATTATCAAAGCAAAACACCTTTTGCATTTTCAAAGCAATCCACCTTTTGCATTTTCAAAGCAAACCACCTTTTGCATTTTCAAAGCAATCCACCTTTTTCATTTTCAAAGCAAACCTTTTGCATTTTCGAAGAAAACCCTTTGCATTTTCAAAGCAAACCCTTTGCATTTCTAACCCAAACCAACATTTGTACTTTCAAACCAAATCCATTTTTGCATTTTCAAAGCAAACCAGACTTTTTGCGTTTTCAAACCAAACCAACATTTGCATTTTCAAAACAAACCACCATTTTTCATTTTCAAACCAAGCCACCTTTTGTATTTCTAAACCAAACCACCATTTACATTTTCAAACAAAACCACATCTTTTGCATTTTCAAAGAAACCCCTTTGCATTTTCAAAGCAAACCACCGTTTGCCTTTTTAAAGCAAACCACAGTTTGCATTTTCATTGCGAACCTCCGTTTGCATTTTCAAAGCAAACCACCGTTTGCATTTAAAAAAAAACACCTTTGGCATTTTCAATGCAAACCACCGTTTGCATTTTGAAAGCAAACCTGCTTTTGCATTTTGAAAGCAACCCCTTTGCATTTTCAAAGCAAACCTTTTGCATGCTCAAAGCAAACACTCTGCATGCTCAAAGCAAATCACCTTTTGCATTTTCAAAGCAAACGACCTTTTTTCGTTTTCAAAGCAAATCACGTTTTGCATTATCAAAGCAAACCACCTTTTGCATTTTCAAAGCAAATCTTTTGGTTTTTCGAAGAAAACCCTTTGCATGTTCAAAGCAAACCCTTTGCATTTATGACCCAAACCATCATTTCTCTTTTCAAACCAAATCGCATTTTTGCATTTTCAAAGCAAACCACCGTTTGTATTTTGAAAGCAAGCCACCGTTTGCTTTTTCAAAGCAAACCGTCTTTTGCATTTTCAAAGCAAACCGCCTTTTGCATTTTCAACGCAAACATTTCGTATTTTCAAACCAATCCTTTTGCGTTTTCAAACCAAACCAACATTTGCATTTTCAAAACTAACCATCATTTTGCACTTTCAAACCAAACCAACTTTTGCATTTCTAAACCAAACCAACATTTGCATTTTTAAACAAAACCACATTTTTTTCATTTCCAAAGCAACCCCTTTGCATATTCAATGCAACCACGTTTTGCATTTTCAAACCAAACCTTTTTCATTTACAAACCAAATCTTTTACATTTTCAAGCCACACTTTTGTATTTTCCAAAACAAACCTTTTGCATTTTGAAACCAATCCTTTTGCATTTTCAAACCGAACCACCTTTTGCGCTTTCTAAGCAAACCACCTTTTGCATTTTCAAAGCAATCCACCTTTTGCATTTTCAAAGCAAACCTTTTGCGTTTTCGAAGATTACCCTTGGCATTTTCAAAGGAAACCCTTTGCATTTCTAACCCAAACCGACATTTGTATTTTCAAGCCAAATCGCATTTTTGCATTTTCAAAGTACACCATCGTTTGCATTTTTAAAGCAAACCACCGTTCGCATTTTCAATGCAAACCACCTTTTGCATTTTCAAAGCAAACCACCGTTTGCATTTTTAAACAAACCACCTTTGGTATTTTCAAAGCAAACTACCGTCTGCATTTTTAAACAAACCACCTTTTGCATTTTCAAAGCAAGCCACCTTTAGCATTTTCAAAGCAAACCACCTTTTGCTTTTTCAAAGCAAACCACCTTTTGCATTTTCAAAGCAAGCCACCTTTAGCATTTTCAAAGCAAACCACCTTTTGCTTTTTCAATGCAAACCACCTTTTGCATTTTTAAAGCAAAACATTTTACATTTTCATACCAAACCTTTTGCATTTTCCAAACCAAACATTGTGCATTTTCAAACCAAACCTTTTGCATTTTTAAACATAACCACCTTTTCCCATTTTCAAAGCAAACCCCCTTTTGCATGTTCATAGGAAACCAAATTTCGCATATTCAAAGCAAACCTCCGTTTGCATTTTCAAAGCAAACCACCGTTTGCATTTTCAAAGTAACCCACACTTTGCATCTTCAAAGCAAACATTTTTGAATTTTCAAAGCAAACATTTTGCATTTTCAAAGCAAACATTTTGCATGTATAACACAAACCAGCACTTGCATTTTCAAACCAAACCGCATTTTTGGTTTTGCATTTTCAAACCAAACCACGTTTTGCATTTCAGAGCAAACCACCTTTTGCATTATCAAAGCAATCCACCATTTGCATTTTCAAAGCAAACCAACTGATGAATTTTCAAAGATTATCACTATTTCAATTTTCAAATAAAACTTTTTGAATTTTCAAACCAAACCTTTTGCATTTTCAAATCAAACCTTTTGCATTTTCCACCCAAACCAAACCTTTTGCATTTTCAAACCAAACCTTTCGCATTTTCAAACCAAACCATCATTTGCATTTTCAAAACAAACCATTCTTTTGTATTTTTAAACCAAACCACCCTTTGCATTTCTAAACCAAACCACCATTTCCATTTTCAAACAAAACCAGTTTTTGCATTTTAAAAGCAAACCATATTTTCAATTTTCAAAGTAAGCCACCTTTTACATTTTCGAAGCAAACGACCTGATGCCTTTTCAATGCAAACCACCTTTTGCCTTTTCGAAGCAAGCCTTTTGCATTTTCAAACCAAACCTTTTACATTTTCAAACCAAATATTTTGCAGTTTACAAACCAAACCTTTTTTCATTATCAAACCAATACTTTTGCTTTTTCAAACCGAACATCCTTTGGCATTTTCAAAGCATACCACATTTTGCATTTTCAAAGTAAACCGCCGTTTGCATTTTCAAAGCAAACCACCGTTTGCATTTTCAAAGCAAACCACATTTTGCATTTTCAAAGCAAACCTTTCTGCAATTTCAAAGAAGACCACAAACCAGCACTTGCATTTTCAAACCAAACCGCATTTTTGCATTCTCAAAGCAAACCAACTTTTCCATTTCAAACCAAACCAAATTTTCCAATCAAACATTTTGCATTTTCAAAGCAAACATTTTGCATTTTGAATCCTAACCAAGATTTGCATTTACAAACAAACCACAATTTGCATTTTCAAACCACTCCACCTTTTGCATTTCTAAACCAAACCACCCTTTGCATTTTCAAACAAAACCAGATTTTTGCATTTTTAAACAATACCAGATTTTTGCATTTTCAAAGCAAATCACATTTTGCATTTTCAAAGCAAGCCACCTTTTGCATTTTCAAAGCATACCACCTTTTACATTTTCAAAGCAAACACCCTTATGCGTTTTCAATGGGAACCACCTTTTGCATTTTCGAAGCAAAGCTTATGCATTTTCAAACCAAAGCTTTTACATTTTCAAACCAAACATTTTACATTTTACAAACCAAAGTTTTTGCATTTTCATACCAATAATTTTGCTTTGTCAAACAGAACCGCCTTTTGCATTTTCAAAGCAAACCACCATCTGCATTTTCAAAGCAAATCACCGTTTGCACTTTCAAAGCAAACAATCGTTTGTATTTTCAAAGCAAACCACATTTTGCCTTTTCAAAGCAAACCTTTTTGCACTTCAAAGCAGACATTTTACTTTGTCAAAGCAAACATTTTGCATTTTTAACACAAACCTGCACTTGCATTTTCAAACCAAACCGCATTGTTGCATTTACAAAGCCAAGAACCTTTTGCATTCTCAATGCAAATCACCGTTTGCATTTCAGAGCAAGCCACCGTTTGCATTTTCAATGCAAACCACATTTTGCCTTTTCAAAGCAAACCACCATTTGCATTTTCAAAGGAAACCACCTGATGCATTTTCAAAGATTATCACAATTTTCATTTTCAAATAAATACTTTTGAATTTTACAAATCAAACCTTTTGCATTTTCAAAACAACCACAATTTTGCATTTTCATACCGAACCAAAGGGTTCATCCAAAGGGTTTCTACAGCTATCTTAATACCAAAAGGATAATGAGGGATACAATTGGACCATTACAGAGCCAGAATGGACAGCTATCTGCAGAGCCAAAAGAGATGGGGGAGATATTAAACAATTAATTTTCTTCAGTATTCACCAAGGAGAAGGATATTGAACTCTGTGAGGCGAGGGAAATAAGTAGAGTAGCTATGAAAACTATGAGATTCAAAGAGGAGGAAGTACTGGCACTTTTGAAAAATATAAAAGTAGATAAGTCTCCAGGTCCTGACAGGATATTCCGTAGAATATTGAGGGAAGTTAGTGTAGAAATAGCAGGGGCTATGACAGAAATATTTCAAATGTCATTAGAAACGGTAATAGTGCCGGAGGATTGGCGTACTGCTCATGTTGGACCATTGTTTAAAATGGGTTCAAAGAATAAACCTAGCAATTATAGACCTGTTAGTTTGAAGTCAGTGGTGGGCAAAATAATGGAAAGGATACTTATGGATAATATATATAAACATCTGGATAAACAGAGTCTGATCAAGAACAGTCAACATGGATTTGTGCCTGGAAGGTGATGTTTGACAAACCTTCTTGAAATTTTTTGAAGAGGTTACCATGGAAATTTATGAGGGTAAAGCAGTGGATGTTGTCTATATAGGTTTCAGTAAGGCCTTTGACAGGGTTCCTCATGGAAGGTTGGTTAAGAAGGTTCAATCTTTGGGTGTTAATGGCGGAGCAGCAAGATGGATTCAACAGTGGCTGAATGGGAGATGCCAGAGAGTGATGGCGGACGGCTGTTTGACAGGTTGGAAGCCGGTGACCAGTGGGGTGCCTCAGGGATCTGTGTTGGATCCACTGTTGTTTGTCATGTACATCAATGATCTAGATGATGGGGTGGAAAATTGGATATGTATGTATGCAGATGATACTAAGATAGGTAGTGCTGTGGGTAATGAGGTAGATTTTCAAAGTCCACAGAGAGATTTGGGCCATTTGGAAGAGTGGGCTGAAAGATGGCAGATGGAGTTTAATGCTGGTAAGTGTGAGGTGCTACATATAACCATATAACAATTACAGAATGGAAACAGGCCATCTCTGCCCTTCAAGTCCGTGCCGAACAACTTGTTTCCCTTAGTCCCACCTGCTGGCACTCATACCATAACCCTCCATACCCTTCTCATTCATATGCCTATCCAATTTATTTTTAAATGATACCGACGAACCTGCCGCCACCACTTCCACTGGAAGCCCATTCCACACCGTTACCACTCTCTGAGTAAAGAAGTTCCCCCTTATGTTAGCCCTAAACTTCTGTCCCTTAATTCTAAAGTCGTGTCCTCTTGGTTGAATCTTCATTATTCTCAAAGGGAAAAGCTTGTCCTCATCAACTCTATCCCTCTCATTATTTTAAAGACCTCTATCAAGTCCCCCTTAACCTTCTGCGCTCCAGAGAATAAAGACCTAACTTATTCAACCTATCTCTGTAACTTAGCTGTTGAAACCCAGGCAACATTCTAGTAAATCTCCTCTGTACCCTCTATTTTGTTGACATCCTTCCTATAATCGGGCGACCAAAATTGAACTCGTTACTCAAGATTTGGTCTCACCAATGCCTTGTACAATTTTAACATTACATCCCAGCGTCTATACTCAATGATCTGATTTATAAGGTCCAGCATACCAAAAGCTTTCTTCACCACCCTATCTATATGAGATTCCACCTTCAAGGAACTATGCACGGTTATTCCCAGATCCCTCTGTTCAACTGTATTCTTCAAATCCCTACCATTCACCATGTACGTCCTATTTTGATTTGTCCTGCCAAGGTGTAGCACCTCACATTTATCCGCATTAAACTCCATCTGCCATCTTTCAACCCATTTTTCCAACTGCCCGAAATCAATCTGTAGGCTTTGGAAATCCGCTTCATTATCCACAACGCCCCCTATCTTGGTTTGCATTTTCAAACCAATACTTTTGCTTTTTCTAACCGAACCGCCTTTTGCATTTTCAAAGCATACCACCTTTTGCATTTTCAAAGCAATCCGCCATTTGCATTTTCAAAGCAAACCACCGATTACATTTCCAAAGCCAACCACCGTTTGCATTTCCAAAGCCAACAACCGTTTGCATTTTCAAAGCAACCCACATTTTGTATTTTCAAAGCAAACCTTTTTGCATTTTCAAAGCAAACATTTTGCATTTTCAATGCAAACATTTTGCATTTATAACACAAACCAGCACTTGCATGTTCAAACCAACCCGCATTTTTGCATTCGCAATGCAAACCACGTTTTGCATTTCAGAGCAAACCACCGTTTGCATTTTTAATGCAAACCACCTTTTGCATTATCAAAGCATACCACCATTTGCATTTTCAAAGCAAACCACCTGATGCTTTTTCAAAGATAATCACCATTTTCATTTTCAAATAAAACCTTTTGAATTTTCAAACCAATCCTTTTGCATTTTCCAACCAAACCCTTTGCATTTTCAAAACAACCCACTCCTTTGTATTTTCAAACCAAACCACCTTTTGCATTGCTAAACCGAACCGCCATATGCATTTTCAAACAAAACCAGTTTTTGCATTATCAAAGCAAGCCACCTTTTGCATTTTCAAAGCATACCACCTTTTGCATTTTCAAAGCAAACAACCTGATGCCTTTTCAATGCAAACCACCTTTTGCATTTTCGAAGCAAACCTTTTGCATTTTCAAACCAAACCTTTTACATTTTCAAGCCAAATATTTTGCGTTTTACAAACAAAACCTTTTGCATTTTCAAAACAATACTTTTGTTTTTTCAAACCGAACCGCCTTTTGCAATTTCAAAGCATACCACATTTTGCATTTTGAAAGCAAACCTTTTTGCATTTTCAAAGCAAACATTTTGCATTTTTAAAGCAAACATTTTGCATTTATAACACAAACCAGCACTTGCATTTTCAAACCACACCTAAGTTTTGCATTCTCAAAGCAAACAAACTTTTCCATTTCAAACGAAACCCCCTTTTGCTTTTTGAAAGCAAACCACCTTTTGCATTTTCTAAGATAACCTTTGACATTTTCAAAACAAACCTTTTACATTTTCAAATCAAACATCTTTGCATTTTCAAAGCAAACCTTTTCCATTTTCAATCGTAACCAAGATTTGCATTTACAAACAAACCACAGTTTTGCATTTTCAAGCCACACCACCTTTTGCATTTCTAAACCAAACCACCCTTTGCATTTTCAAACAAAACCAGATTTTTGCATTTTCAAACAAAACCAGATTTTTGCATTTTCAAAGCAAACCACATTTTGCATTTTCAAAGCAAGCCACCTCATGCATTTTGAAAGGATACCACCTTTTGCATTTTCAAAGCAAACAAACTCATGCGTTTTCAATGCAAACCACATTTTCATTTTCCAAACAAACCTTTTGCATTTTCAAACCAAACATTTTACATATTCAAACCAAACATTTTGCATTTGCAAACCAATACTTTTGCTTTTTTCAAATGGAACCGCCTTTTGCATTTTCAAAGCATGCCGCATTTTGCGTTTTCAAAGTAAACCGCCGTTTTCATATTCAAAGCAAACCACCTTTTCCATTTTCAAAGCAAACCACATTTTCCATTTTCAAAGCAAACCTTTTTGCTTTTTCAACGGAAATATTTTGCATTTTCAAACCAATCCATTTGCATTTTCAAACCAAACCAACATTTGCATTTACAAAACGAACCACAATTTTGCATTTTCAAACCCCACCACTTTTTACATTTCTAAACCAAACCACCATTTGCATTGTCAAACAAAACCAGATTTTTGCATTTTCAAAGCAAACCTTTGCATTTTCAATGCAAACCACTTTTTGCATTTTCGAAGCAAACCTTTTGCATTTTCAAAGCAAACCTTTTACATTGTCAAACCAAACATTTTGCATTTTACAAACCAAACCTTTTGCATTTTCATACCAATACTTATCCTTTTTCAAACCGAACCGCCTAATGCATTTTCAAAGCAAACCACCGTTTGCATTTTCAAAGCAAACATTTTGCTTTTTCAAAGCAAACACTTTGCATTTATAACACAAACCAGCACTTGCATTTTCAAACCAAACCGCATTTTTGCATTTACAAATCAATCAACCTTTTGCATTCTCAATGCAAATCACCTTTTGCATTTCAGAGCAAGCCACCATTTGCATTTTCAAAGGAAACTACCTGATGTATTTTCAAAGATTATCACAATGTTCATTTTGAAATAAATGTTTTTGAATTTTACAAATCAAACCTTTTGCATTTTCAAAACAAACCACACTTTTGTATATTTCTAACCGAACCAAAGGGTTAATCCAAAGGGTTTCTACAGCTATATTAATAGCAAAAGGATAATAAGGGATAAAATTGGACCATTAGAGAGCCAGAATGGACAGCTATCTGCAGAGCCAAAGAGATGGGGGAGATATTAAACAATTAATTTTCTTCAGTATTCATCAACGAGAAGGATATTGAACTCTGTGAGGTGAGGGAAAAAAGTAGAGTAGCTATGGCAACTATGAGATTCAAAGAGGAGGAAGTACTGGCACATTTGAAAATTATAAAAGTGGATAAGTCTCCAGGTCCTGACAGGATATACCCTAGGACATTGAGGGAAGAGTAGAAATAGCAGGGGCTATGACAGAAATATTTCAAATGTCATTAGAAACGGGAATGGTGCCAGAGGATTGGCGTACTGCGCATGTTGGTCCATTGTTTAAAAAAGGTTCAAAGAATACACCTAGCAATTATAGACCTGTTAGTTTGACGTCAGTGGTGGGCAAAATAATGGAAAGGATACTTATGGATGATATATATAAGCTTCTGGGTAAACAGGGTGTGATCAAGAACAGTCAACATGGATTTGTGCCTGGAAGGTCATGTTTGACAAACCTTCTTGAATTTTTTGAAGAGGTTACGAGGGAAATTGATGAGGGTAAAGCAGTAGATGTTATCTGTATGGATTTCAGTAAGGCCTTTGACAAGGTTCCTCATGGAAGGTTGGTTAAGAATGTTCAATCTTTGGGTGTTAATGGCGGAGTAGCAAGATGGATTCAACAGTGGCTGAACGGAAGATGCCAGACAGTAATGGTGGATAACTGTTTGTCAGGTTGGAAGCCGGTAACCAGAGGGGTGCCTCATGGATCTGTGTTGGGTTCACTGTTGTTTGTCATGTACATCAATGATCTCCATGATGGGTTGGAAAATTGGATAAGTAAGTACGCAGATGACACTAAGATATGTGGTGCTGCGGATAACGAGGTAGATTTTCAAAGTCTACAGACAGATTTTGGCCATTTGGAAGAGTGGGCTGAAAGATGGCACATGGAGTTTAATGCTGATAAGTGTGAGGTGCTATGTCTTGACAGGACAAATTAAAATAGGACGTACATGGAAAGTGGTAGGGAATTGAGGAATGCTGTGGAACAGAGGGATCTAGGAATAACGGTGCATAGTTCCCTGAAGGTGGAATCGCATGTAGACAGAGTGGTAAAGAATGTTTTTGGTGTGCTGGCCTTTATAAATCAGAGCATTGATATAGGAGTATGGAAGTAATGCTAAAATTGTACAAGGCATTGGTGAGACCTATTCTGGAGTATGGTGTACCATTTTGGTCGCCTAATTATCGGAAGGATGTCAACAAAATAGAGAGAGTACAGAGGAGATTTACTGGAATGTTGCCTGGTTTCCAGCAACTAAGTTACAGTGAAAGGTTGAATAAGTTGGGTCTTTATTCTTTGGAGCGCAGACGGTTAAGGGGGACTTGATTGATGTATTTAAAATGATGAAAGGGATAGAAGGGGTTGACGTGGATTAGCTTTACCCATTGAGGGTAGGGAAGATTCAAACAAGAGGGCATGACATGAGAATTAAGGGACAGTATTTTAGGGGTAACATGAGGGGGAACTTCTTTACTCAGAGAGTGGTGGCTGTGTGGAATGATCTTCCAGCAGAAGTGATGGAGCCAGGATCGATTGTAACATTTAAAAGTAAAGTGGATAGTTATATGGACAGGACGGGAATTGAGGAGTATGGTCTGAGTGCAGGTAGATGGGACTAGGGGAAAATAAATGGTCGGCACGGACTGGAAGGGCCGAGAATGCCTGGTTCCGTGCTGTAATTGTTATATGGTTATATGGTGAACCGTCTTTTGGATTTTCAAAGCATACCACCGTTTGCATTCTCAAAGCAAATCACCGTTTGCATTTTCAAAGCAAACCACATTTTGCATTTTCAAAGCAAACCTTTTTGCATTTTCAAAGCAAACAATTTGCATTTATAACACAAATCAGCACTTGCATTTTCAAACCAAACCATATGTTTGCATTTTCAACGCAAACCACATTTTGCATTCTCAAAGCAAACCACCTTTTGCATTTTACAGCAAACCACCATTTGCAATTTCAATGCAAACCACCTGATCAATTTTCAAAGATTATCAACATTTCCTTTTGCAAATAAAACCTTTTGAATTTTTAAAACAAACCGTTTGCTTTTTCAAACCAAACCATCATTTGCATTTTCAAAACAAACCACACTTTTGTATTTCAAAACCAAACCACATTTTGCATTTCTAAACCAAACCACCAATTCAATTTTCAAACAAATCTATATGTGTGCATTTTCAAAGCAACTCCTTTGCATTTTCAAAGCAAACCACATTTTGCATTTTCAAAGCAAGCCACCTATTGCATTTTCAAAGCAAGCCACCTTTTGCATTTTCAAAGCAAGCAACCTTATGCATTGTCAATGCAAACCACCTTTTGCATTTTCAAAGCAAACCTTTTGCATTTTACAAACCAAAACTTTGGCATTTTCAAACCAATAATTTTGCTTTTTCAAACCAAACCGCATTTTGCATTTTCAAAGCATACCACCCTTTGCATTTTCAAAGCAAACCACATTTTGCATTTTCAAAGCAAACATTTTTCTTTTTCAATGCAACCGTTTTACATTTATAACTCAAACCAACACTTGCATTTTCAAAGCAAACAACCTTTTTTTCATTTTCAATGCAAACCACCTTTTACACTTCAAAGCAAATCACCATTTGCATTTTCAAAGCAAACCACCTGATGCATTTTCAAAGATTATCACCATTTCCGTTTTCAAATAAAACATTTTCAATTTTCAAAGCAAACCTTTTGCATTTTCAAACCAAACCTTTTGCATTTTCCAACCAAACCAACATTTACATTTTCAAAACAAACCAGCATTTTGCATTTTCAAACCAAACCACCGTTTGCATTTCTAAACAAAACCACGTCTTGCATTTTCAAACATAACCACATTTTTGCCTTTTCAAAGAAAACAACCTCAAGCGTTTTCAATGCAAACCAACTTTTGCATTTTCAAAGCAAACGTTTTGCATTTTGAAAACAAACCACCGTTTGCATTTTCAAATCAAACCACTGTTTGCATTTTCAAAGCAAACCACCTGATGCATTTTCAACGATTATCACAATTTCCGTTTTCAAATAGAACCTTTTCAATTTTCAAAGCAAACCTTTTGCATTTTCAAAGCAAG
Source organism: Raja brachyura (assembly GCA_963514005.1). Next base: position 47,880 of record CAUPSL010000113.1, read on the forward strand.
CCTTTTGCATTTTCAAAGCAAACCTTTTGCATGCTCAAACCAAACCAACATTTGCATTTTTAAAACAAACCAGCATTTTGCATTTTCAAACCAAACAACCGTTTGCATTTCCAAACAAAACCACGTCTTGCATTTTCAAACATAACCACATTTTTGCATTTTCAAAGAAAACAACCTCACGCGTTTTCAATGCAAACCAGCTTTGGCATTTTCAAAGCAAACCACCGTTTGCATTTTCAAATAAAACCACTGTTTGCATTTTCAAAGCAAACCACATTTTGGATTTTCAATGCAAACCACATTTTTCATTTTCAAAGCATACCATCTTTTGCATTTTCAAACCAATCCTTTTGCTTTTTTCAAACCGAAACGCCTTTTGCATTTTCAAAGTAAACCTCCTTTGACATTATCAATGAAAACCACCGTTTACATTTTCAAAACAAACCACCGTTTGCATTTTCAAAGCAAACTTTTATGCATTTTCAAAGCAAACATTTTGCAATTTCAAAGCAATTTTTACATTTCTAACCCAAATAAACATAAGCATTTTCAAACCAAACCGCATTTTTGCATTTACAAAGCAAACCACCTTTTGCATTTTTATCGCAATTCACCTTTTGTATTTTCAATGCAAACCAACTTTTGCATTTTCAAAGTAAGCCTTTTACATTTTTAAAGCAAACCTTTTGCATTTTACAAACTAAAACGTTTGCAATTTCAAACCAATAATTTTGCTTTTTCAAATCGAACCGCCTTTTGCATTTTCAAAGCATACCACATTTTACATTTCTAAACCAAACCACCATTTGCATTTTCAAAGCAAACCACCCTTTGCATTTTCAAAGCAAACCACGTTTTACATTTTCTAAGCAATCACCCTTTGCATTTTCAAAGCAAACAACGTTTTACATTTTTTAAGCAAACCACCCTTTGCATTTTCACAGCAAACCACCCTTTGTATTTTCAAAGCAAACCACATTTTGCATTTTCAAAACAAACCTTTTTGTATTTTCAAAGTAAACCACATTTTGCATTCTCAAAGCAAACCATCGTTTGCATTTCTGAGCAAACCACCGTTTTTATTTTCAATGCAAACCACCTTTTGCATTTTCGAAGCAAACCACCATTTGCAATTTCAAAGCAAACAATCTGATGCATTTTCAAAGATCATCGCCATTTCCTTTTTCAAATAAAACCTTTTGAATTTTAAAACCAAACCTTTTGCATTTTCAAACCAAACATTTTTGCGTTTTCAAACCAAACCAACATTTGCATTTTCAAAACAAACCACACTTTTGTATTTCAAAACCAAACCACTTTTTGCATTTCTAAACGAAACCTCCATTTCAATTTTCAAACACAACTACATTTTTACATTTTCAAAACAACACCTTTGCATTTTCAAAGCAAACCATGTTTGCATTTTGAAAGCAATCCACCTATTGCATTTTGAAAGCATAGCACATTTTGCATTTTCAAAGCCAACAACCTTATACATTTTCAATGCGAAACACATTTTGCATTTTCAAAGCAAACGTTTTGCATTTTCAAAGCAAACCACCGTTTGCATTTTCAAATCAAACTACTGTTTGCATTTTCAAAGCAAACCACATTTTGGATTTTCAATGCAAACCACATTTTTCATTTTCAAAGCATACCATCTTTTGCATTTTCAAACCAATCCTTTTGCTTTTTTCAAACAGAACCGCCTTTTGCATTTTCGAAGTAAACCACCTTTGACATTTTCAATGAAAACCACCGTTTACATTTTCAAAACAAACCACCGTTTGCATTTTCAAAGCAAGCCACCGTTTGCATTTTCAAAGCAAACTTTTATGCATTTTCAAAGCAAACATTTTGCAATTTCAAAGCAACTTTTACATTTCTAACCCAAATAAACATAAGCATTTTCAAACCAAACCGCATTTTTGCATTTACAAAGCAAACCACCTTTTGCATTTTTATAGCAAATCACCTTTTGTATTTTCAATGCAAACCAACTTTTGCATTTTCAAAGCAAGCCTTTTACATTTTTAAAGCAAACCTTTTGCATTTTACAAACCAAAACTTTTGCAATTTCAAACCAATAATTTTGCTTTTTCAAATCGAACCGCCTTTTGCATTTTCAAAGCATACCACATTTTACATTTCTAAACCAAACCACCATTTGCATTTTCAAAGCAAACCACCCTTTGCATTTTCAAAGCAAACCACGTTTTACATTTTCAATGCAATCACCCTTTGCATTTTCAAAGCAAACAACGTTTTACACTTTTAAAGCAAACCACCCTTTGCATTTTCAAAGCAAACCACCCTTTGTATTTTCAAAGCAAACCACATTTTGCATTTTCAAAACAAACCTTTTTGTTTTTTCAAAGTAAACCACATTTTGCATTCTCAAAGCAAACCATCTTTTGCATTTCAGAGCAAACCACCGTTTGTATTTTCAATGCAAACCACCTTTTGCATTTTCGAAGCAAACCACCATTTGCAATTTCAAAGCAAACAACCTGATGCATTTTCAAAGATCATCGCCATTTCCTTTTTCAAATAACACCTTTTGAATTTTCAAACCAAACCTTTTGCATTTTCAAACCAAATATTTTTGCGTTTTCAAACCAAACCAACATTTGCATTTTCAAAACAAACCACACTTTTGTATTTCAAAACCAAACCACTTTTTGCATTTCTAAACGAAACCTCCATTTCAATTTTCAAACACAACTACATTTTTGCATTTTCAAAACAACACCTTTGCATTTTCAAAGCAAATCATGTTTGCATTTTCAAAGCAATCCACCTATTGCAAAGCATAGCACATTTTGCATTTTCAAAGCCAACAACCTTATGCATTTTCAATGCGAAACACATTTTGCATTTTCAAAGCAAGCCTTTTCCATTTTTAAACCAAACCTTTTACATTTTCAAAGCAAAACCTTTTGCATTTTTCCAACCAAATATTTTGCATTTTCAAACCAATAATGTTGCTTTTTCAAACCAAACCGCCTTTTGCATTTTGAAAGCATACCACCTTTTACATTTCTAAACCACCATTTGTATTTTCAAAGCGAACCACCCTTTGCATTTTCAAAGCAAACCGCATTGTGCATTTTCAAAGCAAGCCACCTATTGCATTTTCAAAGCATACCACCTTTTGCATTTGCAAAGCAAACAACATTATGCATTGTCAATGCAAAACACCTTTTGCATTTTCAAAGCAAGCCTTTTACATTTTTAAAACCAAATCTTTTGCATTCTCAAAGCAAACCTTTTTCATTTTACAAACCAAAACTTTGGCATTTTCAAACCAAACCTTTTGCATTTTCAAACCAAACCAACATTTACATTTCTAAACAAAACCACGTCTTGCATTTTCAAACATAACCACATTTTTGCCTTTTCAAAGAAAACAACCTCAAGCGTTATCAATGCAAACCAACTTTTGCATTTTCAAAGCAAACGTTTTGCATTTTGAAAACAAACCACCGTTTGCATTTTCAAATCAAACCACTGTTTGCATTTTCAAAGCAAACCACCTGATGCATTTTCAACGATTATCACAATTTCCGTTTTCAAATAGAACCTTTTCAATTTTCAAAGCAAACCTTTGCATTTTGAAAGCAAACCTTTTGCATTTTCAAAGCAAACCTTTTGCATTTTCAAACCAAACCAACATTTGCATTTTTAAAACAAACCAGCATTTTGCATTTTCAAACCAAACCACCGTTTGCATTTCTAAACAAAACCACGTCTTGCATTTTCAAACTTAACCACATTTTTGCATTTTCAAAGAAAACAACCTCACGCGTTTTCAATGCAAACCAGCTTTGGCATTTTCAAAACAAACGTTTTGCATTTTCAAAGCAAGCCACCGTTTGCATTTTCAAATCAAACCACTGTTTACATTTTCAAAGTAGACCACATTTTGGATTTTCAATGCAAACCACATTTTTCATTTTCGAAGCATACCATCTTTTGCATTTTCAAACCAATTCTTTTGCTTTTTCAAACCGAACCGCCTTTTGCATTTTCAAAGTAAACCACCTTTGACATTTTCAATGAAAACCACCGTTTACATTTTCAAAACAAACCACCGTTTGCATTTTCAAAGCAAGCCACCGTTTGCATTTTCAAAGCAAACTTTTATGCATTTTCAAAGCAAACATTTTGCAATTTCAAAGCAACTTTTACATTTCTAACCCAAATAAACATAAGCATTTTCAAACCAAACCGCATTTTTGCATTTACAAAGCAAACCACCTTTTGCATTTTTATAGCAAATCACCTTTTGTATTTTCAATGCAAACCAATTTTTGCGCTTTCAAAACAAACCGTTTGCATTTTCGAACCAAAAGTTTTGCATTTTCCAAACTAAATCGTTTGCATTTTGAAACCAATCCTTTTGCATTGCTTTTTCATACCGAACCACCTTTTACATTTTCAAAGCAAGCCACCTCATGCATTTTCAAAGCAAACCATCATTTGTAAGTTCAAAGCAAACCACAACGTTTGCATTTTCAAAGCCAACCTTTTCCATTTTCAAGCCAAACCTTTTGTATTTTCCAAAAACAAACCTTTTGCATTTATTAACCAAACCTTTTGCATTTTCAGACCAATCCTTTTACATTTTCAAACCAAATCTATTACATTTTCAAACCAAAGCATTTGCATTTTCCAAACCAAACATTTTGCATTTTCAAAGCAAACCGTTTGCATTTTCAAACCGAACCACCTTTTGTATTTTCAATGCAAACCACCTTTTGCCTTTTCAAAGCAAACCAGCTTTTGATTTTCAAAGCAAACCCTTTGCATTTTCAAAGCATATATTTTGCATGCTCAAAGCCAACCACCTTTTGCTTTTTCAAAGCAAACCACCGTTTTCATGTTAAAAGCAAACCACCTTTTGCATTTTCAAAACCAACCGTCATTTGCATGTTCAAAGCAAACCACATATTTTGCATTTTCAAAGCCTACCACGATTTCCAAACTTTTTGTATTTTCTAACCAAAGCAAAAGCAAAGCAAAACCACCTTTTGCATTTTCAAAGCAAACGATCTTTTTCATTTTCAAAGCAAACCACATTTTACATAAAGCGAACCACCTTTTGCATTTTCAAACCAACCCCTTTGCCTTTTTAAAGCATGCAAACTTTTGCTTTTTAAAGCATACAACCTTTTGCATTTTCAATGCAAACAACCTTTTACATTTTCAAACCAAACATTTTGCATTTTCCAAACCAAACATTTTTACATTTTCAAACCAACTTTTGCATTGTCAACTTAAACCACCTTTTGCACTTTCGAAGCAATCCCCCTTTTGCTTCTTCAAAGCAAACCACCTTTTGCACTTTCAAAGCAAACCACCTTTTGCACTTTCAAAGCAAACCACCGTTTGCATTTTCAAAGCAAACCACCTTTTGCATTTTTAAAGCAAAACCTTTTACATTTTCAAACCAAACATTTTGCATTTTCCAATCGAAACCTTTTACATTTTCAAACCAAACCTTTTGCATTTTGCAAACCAAACCTTTTGCATTTTCCAAACCTAACATTTTGCATTTTCAAACCAAACCTTTTGCATTTTTAAAGATGCCCATCTTTTTGCATTTTCAAACCAAACCACCTTTTGCATTTTCAAATCAAACCACCGTTTGCATTTTCAAACCACCTTTAGTATTTTTATAGCAAACCATATTTTGCATTTTCAAATCAAACCACCGGTTACATTTTCAAACCACATTTTGCATTTTCAAAGCACACGACCGTTTGCATTTTCAAACCACCTTTAGTATTTTTATAGCAAACCACATTTTGCATTTTCAAATCAAACCACCGGTTGCATTTTCAAACCACATTTTGCATTTGCAAATCAAACCACCGTTTGCATTTTCAAAGCAAACATTTTGCATTTTCAAAGCAAACATTTTGCATTTTCAAACCAAATGGTTTGAATTTTCAAACCGAACTATTTTTGCATTTTCAATGCAAACAACCTTTTGCATTTCAATGCAAACCACGTGTTGCATTTACAAAGCAAACCTTTTGCATTTTCAAACTAAATGTTTTCCATTTTCAAACCAAACCCGTAGCATATTCCAAACCAAATATTTTACATTTTCCAAACCAAACCTTTTGCATATTTAAACCAAACCACATTTTTGCATTTTCAAAGCAAACCACCTTTTCCATTTTAAAAGCAAACCTTCTGCATTTTCAAGGAAACATTTTGCATTTTCAAACCAAAGCAACTTTTGCATTTCTAACCCAAACTAACATTTGCATTTTCAAACCAAAATTGCAACCCCATTGCATTTCAAAGCAAACATTTTGCATTTTCAAAGCAAACCACTTTGCATGCTCAAAGCAAACCGCATTTTGTATTTTCAAAGCAAACCACAGTGTGCATTTTCAAAGCAAACCACTTTTCCTTTTTCAAAGAAAACCTTTCGCATTTTCAAACCAAACCTTTTGCATTTTAAAACCACGCCACCGTTTGCATTCTCAAAGCAACCCATTTGCATTTTCAAAGCATACCTTTTGCATTTTCAAAGCAAACATTATGCACGCTCAAATCATACCATATGTTGTATTTTGCAAGCAAACCACCGTTCACATTTTCAAACCAAACCACCTTTTGCATTTTCGAAGCAAACCATCATTTGCATGTTCAAAGCAAACCACCATTTGCATGTTCTAATGCATGTTTTGCATTTTCAAAGCATACCACGATTTCCATTTTCAAAGACAACCTTTTGCATTTCAAACCAAACCTTTTCTATTTTCAAACCGAACCACCTTTTGCATTTTAAAGCCAGCCTTTCACATTTTCAAACCAAACATTTTATATTTTCCAAACCGAACCCTTTGCATTTAATAACCAAACCTTTTGAATTTTCAAACCAAACCTTTCACAATTTCAAACAAACCTATTAGATTTTCAAACGAAACCATTCGCATTTTCCATACAAAACCGTTTGCATTTTCAAAGCAAAGCTTTTGCATTATCAAAGCAAATCACATTTTGCGTTTTCAAAGCAAAACACCTTTTGCATTTTCAAAGCAAACCACCGTTTTCATTTTCAAAGCAAACCATCATTTGTATATTTAAAGCAACCCACCTTTTGCATTTTCAAAGCATACCACCATTCCCATTTTCAAAGAAAACATTGTGCATTATCGAACCAACTCTTTTGTATTTTTAAACCAAACCACATTTTGCATATTTATAGCAAACCACCTTTTGCGTTTTCAAAGCAAACATACTCCGCTACTCCTGATGTTATGAAGGCCAACATGCCATTAGACTTTGTGACAATAGCCATGTAATTTATACATATGAGCTGTACTCATTCTCGCACATGCTCAGCCTAGCGCATATAAATATGTGAATCGGTCAGTTAACTTGGAAATAAATCATTCTTGCTTTTTATCCCAAGACGAGTGTGCGTGGAGCCATCTTTCTCCGTCTAATATATGCTAGTTTTACGTACATGTTAAGCAGACACATATCAATACATGGTTGCAGCGGTGAAAGTGAGGATTTTTGGATAAAATGGACGCAATGGTGAATATCGGATGGAAGTGGCGGCGCAGGCCAGTCCATCTTTCGACGTGGCTCCACCACACAATCTAAATGTTAGAGAGAAGCGGGTGGAAGAGTGGAACATGTTTAAACAAATGTGCGAAAATTATCATTACACGACTACTGCCCCAAAGATGTTCTCCCTATCAGTACGACAACAAAGTGTTACATTAGTACGACTCCACATTGCCCCTCTCCTTCACTACAACCCCGCAGTGTATCATTCCATCAGAACTATTCGACAGCGTGGCACTTCATCAGTAGTATTCCACAGTGTCATTTCATCAGTAATACCTCACAATGCGTCACGCCATTAGTACCGATGCACAGTGAGTCTCACCATCACCACGTCCACATCGTGTTAACGCCATCAGTACCCCCGCATCGTGTATCAGTACTATTCCCCAGTTTATCACGCCAATCTTACTATCCTAGAAATTGTAACTCCAACCTTACTACCCCACAGTGTGTCTCTCCATCAGTACTACCCCACCTTGTACCCATACATTAGTACTACCTCACAGTGTTTCACTCCATCAGAACTACCCCAACTTGTGTCCATAATATTAGTACTAGCCCGGGAATAAGTCCTCGCCCCCCCTGATGATTAATTTTCCGGTCTCCCACGAACCCCCTCCTCGTGGACCCTCCCGCGTGGCTTCCCAGCTTTAGAACTCTTTATACAGAACTGCCGTCGGGACATCAACCGCCTCGCCTTCTCCACTCCCCTGTCTCATTCCATTCTCTCTCCCCCCCGAACGTATTGCCATCGACTCACTCCGTCACAAGCCAGACTGGGTCATCAAACCCACCGACAAGGGAGATGCCGTGGTAGTCTGGCGCCCAGCCTGCTTCCTGTGAGGACTCCATCCCCTATTCCCAATTCCTCCGTCTAGCGGCATCTGCTCCCAAGATGAGGTGTTCCACACCAAGTCATCACAAATGTCCTCATTCTTCAGAGAACGGTGATTCCCCTACCCCACTATAGATGAGGCTCGCACCAGGGTCTCCTCCATACCCCGCGACACTGCCCGCTCTCCCCATTCCCCCACTCACAACAAGGGCAGAGTCCCCCTGGTCCTCTCCTTTCACCCCACCAGCCGGCACATACAACACATAGTCCTCCGCCAGTTTCGCCACCTCCAATGTGACCCCTCCACTCGCCACATCTTCCCATCTGCCCCCTGTCTGCCTTCCCCAAAGACCGCTCCATCCGCAACTCCCTTGTCAATTCTTCCCTTCCCTCCCGCTCCACCCCTTCCCCTGGCACTTTCCCTGCCAACCGCAAGAGATGCTACACTTGTCCCTTTACCTCCCCCCTGCACTCCTTTCAGGGACACAAGCAGTCTTTCCAGGTCACACAGAGGTTCACCTGCAACTCCTCCAACCTCATCTACTGCATCCGTTGCTTCAGATGCCAGCTGATCTATATCGGTGAGACCAAGCGGAGGCTCGGCGATCGTTTCGCCAAACACCTCCGCTCGGTCCGCAATAACCAACCCGGCCTCCCGGTGTATCAACACTTCAACTCCCCCTCCCATTCCGTATCCGACCTCTCGGTCCTGGGCCTCCTCCACGGCCAAAGTGAGCAACACCGCAAATTGGAGGAACAGCACCTCATATTCTGCTTGGGGAGTCTGCATCCTCTGGGCTTAAACATTGAATTGTCTCAATTATGTTAACCCTGGCTGTCTCCTCCCCTTCCCACATCTCCCTCAGCCCTCGGGCCCTGGCATTCCTTCTCTCTCTATCTCTCCCCCACCCAAGTCGCACTAGCTTCTCATGTTCACACTACAAACAGCTGACAATGGCCTGTTTCCTTTATCATCGATACTTTTTTTGCATATCTTTCATTAATTGTTCTTTAGCTCTCCACATCACCGTCTATATCTTTCGTTTCCCTGATCCCTAACCAGTCTGAAGAAGGGTCTCGACCCGAAACGTCGCCTATCTCCTTCGCTCCTTAGATGCTGCTGCACCTGCTCAGTTTATCCAGCCTTTTGTGTACCCTTAGTACTACCCCACCGTGTGTCTCTCCATCAGTACTACCCCACCTTGTGTCCATAACATTAGTACTACCCCACCGTGTGTCCATAAAATTATTTCTACCCCACAGTGTGTCTCTCCACCAGTACTATCATGCACCATTCAATCCGTTCTATCCCACAGTGTGTCACTGTATCAGTACTACCCCATGGTGTGTCACTCTGTCAGTACTCCCCCACAGTGATTCACTACATGTACGACACCACAGTGTGTAATTCCATCAGTATTATCTATTAGTGTGTCTCTCCATCAGTACTAGCCCATAGTTTATCTCCATCAGTACTACCCCATAGTGTATCTCTCCGTCAGTACCTCCTCGTAGTGTGTCTGTCCATCAGTACTACCCCATAGTGTCTACTCCATCAGTACTACCCCACAGTATTTCACTTCTTCAGAAACACCATAGTGTGTCATTCATGAGTACTAACCCGCAGTGCGCACGTCCATCAGTAATACACCACAGTGCGTCACTTCATCAGTACTATCACACAGTGCGTCACTCCATTACTATAGCACCGCAGTGTGCCAGTCCATCAGTAACATACAACATTGTGTCAATCCATCAGTACCATTCCACAGTGTGCATCCCATCAATGCCACCTCGTTGGGTGTCACTCCACCAGTACTGCACCACAGTGTGTCAATCCAGCTTAACTATCCACACACTGTCAATCCAGTTTAACTATCCCCAGTGTCAATCCAGTTTAAGTATCCCCACAGTGTCAATCCACCTTAACTATCCCCACAGTGTCAATCCACCTTAACTATTCCCACACTGTCAATCCACCTTAACTATCCACACACTGTCAATCCAGATTAACTATCACTCCATCAGTACTACACAGTGTAGCATTGCATCTGAACTATCCCACTTTGTGTCACTCCATTAGTATTACCCCCCTGTGTGTCACGCTCTCACTCCCCCACATTGTGTCACTCCATCAATAATTCCAACAGCGTTCAATCATGGCTGATCTATCTTCCTCTGACCCCATGGGTGTGTGACACCACACACACACACACACACACACACACACACACACACACACACACACACACACACACACACACACACACACACACACACACACACACACACACACACACACACACACACACGCACACACACACAAACTCACACCCACACTCACGCGCACACACACACACTCACACGCACACAAACAAACTCACACACACACGCACACACACGCATACACACACACAAACTCACACACACACTCACACTCACACACACGCACACACACACACACACACACACACACTCTGTCACACACACACACGCACACACACGCGCGCACACACACACACAAACACACACACTCACACACACACCCACACGCACACACGCATACACACACACTCACACACACACATGCCACACTCACACACAAACACACACACACTCGCACACACGCGCACACACAACCGAACAGATAAAATCGCAGGCACTCAAATACTCTCTCACATGTTCTCACATACAATGATACACATGCACTCACACTACCAGATAAATACACGTACTAGCACTAAGAGACGCGCACTTATTCACACACACGCTCTAACACACTCACGGGCAATTATTTACTCAACACCATCATGTGCTCACACACTCTCATGCCTTATCACTATCAAACAATCAGATATTTAAACATTCTCACAAACTCACATTCCCACATACATCCATATATCTGGACATCCGGCGGCGCTGTAAGCTGGCTGCCTCCCCCTTCAGTGTGGTGTCTTTTACAATACAATACAATACAATTTATTTGTTGTCATTTGAGGTTCAAACGAAATTTGATTTCTGCAGCCATACAACAAGAAAAAGAAGAACCAAGACACAACACAATGTACACAAGTCAAAAAGTCAAAGTCAAAAGAGTTTATTGTCATGTGTCCCTGACAGGACAATGAAAATCTTTCTTTGCATAGCACAACAGGACATAGAAGGCATTGACTACAATTCTATACATAAATACACCCATGACTTAATAAATTAATAAAGTGCAAATAACAGATGGAGGGATCTTAATGTTCAGAGTTCCGAGCCAGGTTTAATAGCCTGATGGCTGTGGGGAAGTAGCTATTCTTAAACCGGGTTGTTGCAGTCTTCAGGCTCCTGTACCTTCTACCCGAAGGTAGCAGGGAGATGAGTGTGTGGCTAGGGTAGTGTGGGTCCTTGATGATGCTGCCATTCTTTTTGAGGCAGCGACTGTGATAGATCCCCTCGATGGAAGGAAGATGAGTGATGACACAAACATCCATCACAGTGAATCTCCTCCTCACTGTGATGGAAGGCAAAGTTTTATCTCTCCCCTGCACTCCCCATTCTCCACCCGATGTCAAAGTCAATGCCCCCGGCTGGCGATGCTAAATAAGTCCCGCGCACATTGAGGCCGCGCTCCGGGTCTTGATGTTGGAGCCCCCGGCGGGCGCTAGCAAGTCCCGCGCCCATTAAAGCCGCGATGTTAGGCTCCGCTCCAGGTTGTTTTCAACTCCGCAACTCGGGCGGGAGAAGTTGCGGTTGCGGAAGCTCGAAAAAGCGGTCTCCCACCAGGGACCCGCGAGCTCCCGGTGTTACCGGCCACCGGGCTTGAGCTGGAGCCTCCGAATCTCCGGGGTCGGGACGCAGCAGCGCGCCAGCACAGCTCACCACGCCGGCCAGCCCCACGATGGTGAGTAGTCCGCAGGCTCCGCGACTAGAGCCCCAGGGCGTTGCGGTTGGAGGCCGCTTCACTGTGCAAGGCCCCAACGACAACGGAGACCCGACAGAGAAAAGGTCGGGTCCTCCGTGCAGGGAAAATATTTTAAAAGTTATTCCGGAACTCCCGCTCAGCCCAGAGGTCGCGCTCATACCGGAAGTCCCCCTCATTCCGGAGGCCGCGCTCAGCCGCGTGAGCAGATTCAAGAGTTTTACTCTCATATATATATATCCCATGTATGTGTGTGTGTGTGTGTGTGTGTGTGCGTGTGCGTGTGCGTGTGCGTGTGTGTGTGTGTGTGTGTGTGTGTGTGAGTGTGTGTGTGTGTTTCAGTGATGGAGGGTGTGAGTGATGGAGGGTGTGTGTGTGCGCGAGAGATGGATGGTGTGTGTGTGAGATTAAAGGTGTGTGTGTGATGGAGGGTGTGTGCGAGAGATGGAGGGTGTGTGTGTGAGATGGAGGGTGTTTGTGTGATGGAGGGTGTGTGTGTGATGAAGGTTGTGTGGGTGATGAAGGGTGTGTGTGTGATGGAAGATGTGCGTGTGTGAGCACACCAGCCGTGAGTTCGTGAACTGCCAGCCCACCAGCCACGAGTGAGTAAATTGGCAGCCCATCAGCCGTCAGTGAGTGAGTCAAATGCCAGCCCATCAGCCGTGATTGAGTGAACTGCCAGCCCACCAGCCATGTGTGATTGAACTGCCAGCCCAATAGCCAGGAGTGAGTGAACTGCCAGCCCACCAGCCGTGAGTGACTGAACTGCCAGCCCAATAGCCAGGATTGAGTGAACTGCCAGCCCACCAGCTGTGAATTAATGAACTGACAGTCCACCAGCTGCGAGTCAGTGATCTGAAAGCCCACCAGCCGTGAATAACTGCCAGCCCATCAGATGGGAGTGAGTGAACTGCCAGCTCACCAGCCGTGAGTGACTGAACTGCCAGCCCACCAGCCATGAGTGAATAAACTGCAGACCACCAGCCCTGCGTGACTGAACTGTCATCCCACAAGCCGTGAGTGAGTGAACTCCCACCCCACTAGCCGTGAGTAACTGAACTGCCAGCCCACCAGCCGTGAGTGAGTGAAATGCCTGCCCAGCAATCGTGACTACTGGAACTGCGAGTCCAATACTCCGTTCAGCCCAAAATGTCCATACTAGCCCTCTGGAAACCAATCCCAGCAGGAAAAGGTGAGTTGAATGATGTGTGGATGCAGATTAATGGGGGGTTTATAGTCATGTGGTTGATACCTGAGATTCAACAATATAAGGAGTGAGATTAAGATTGAAGAGGAAGGAATTATAAAGAGAAGGGAAGGAATATCGGTGAAAGGCGGGGGGGGGGGGGTAGAGGAGATGAGTGGGTGGGAGTCCGTTTGAGACACGTGGAAGAACAAGGGGAAAGCGGGAATGTTCACGCTAGCCACATTACAATGAAGAATTTATTGTTCATACTATTAGGTTGCAAGGTACCAAAGCGGAATATGAAGTGGCGGTCTTTCTGTCTGCCTGTAGCCTCACTCAGAGGCCCAGGGCAGAAAGGTCAGTGTGGGAAGGGTAGTTACAATTGTCAGCGACCGGGAGATCCGGCAGGCGTTGGCGGAACGAGGGTAAGTGTTTGACGCAATGTTCGCCGAGTCTACGCTCCACCACGCCGATGTAAAGGAGGCCATATCTGGAACACCGCATGCAACACATGAGATTAGAGGAGGTGCCGGTGAACATCTGTCTCACCTGGAAGTGCTGCTGGAGTGTGACGGAAGGGGTATATGGACAGCTGTTACATCCCATGGTGGCTCACCGTTTTAGCCGCACTTCTCAAGAAAGGCGTTGGAGGGAGAGGTAAGGGCGAGCAGGAGGAGAGTTGGGGGAATGAAGAGACAGATAGGGAGTACAAAGATGAAAGGGAGAGATAGCGGAGAAGACGAAAGTGGAAGTGGTGGAAGGAGAGTGGACTATTAAATGTAGTGCGGGAAGATGGAGAAGAGTTTGGAGCGAGTGGGTTGGTCAAAGGGAGAGAGGGAAGGGTCAGAGAGATACAGATAAACTAAGTGAGAGATGCAGTGAGAGTAAGACGGGAGGGAGGGGTAAGAGAAGCAAGGTTGACAGAGATATGCCGGCGCAGAGAGGGATAATACAGAGAGTAGGGGAGAGAGTGACAGTTCAGAGAGAAGAGAGCAGTAGGATGGAGGGAGAGAGAAAGAGAGGAGGGAGAGATGCTGCATCATTCGCCGTTTTATGTAGGTTTAGGACAAATCTGAGGCGGTAATGTTTCTGTTCCATGAGTGTCTTTGTGAGTCTGGGTCGTTCCTCCACAGAAGGTGGTGAAGACAGAGAATGGTATTATCGCAGGGCAAAGTCAGATCCACTTCAGGCAAGCAACGAGTGAATGGATACCGGGGTCGCCGGGAGTGTGGGGTTGGGGTCACAGTCAGTCAGTTAAGCCGCGATCACATTGAGTGGTGAAGCAAAGAGGGGGGGGGAGGTTAAATCAGAGGCGATCTGTTGAACTAATTCCTCAGCCTGTGGAGAAAGGTCGCCCAGTCCAGTCCACCTCCAAACTGGGCACCAGAAGCCCTTAGAGGGTCCGTGGAATTTGACATTACCTTGCTGAGTGAAACGGATTGAAGGAAATCAGACAAACAACATGAGTTGGAGAGTTGGATCTGATGGAGTTTGAAACAATATCCCCTTTGCTGGAACAATGCCGCCGCTCCCAATTTCCATCCCTCAGTATCTATCGCCACAATTGCCAGTCTTTGGAGTTTCTCTATCAATTCCCTGATTAAATCACAACCTGTCTCAGCAGGGATTTCACTCACTCGGCTGATGTCATCTGTTTGTGAATCATTTCTAAATCTCTATTTTTAAACTCTGTTGAAACTTCACTGTCCCGGTGGAGACGGAGAATGGTATAAAATCTCCAGGAATGTTCTGCCCTAGCATTTCATTCCGAGACATTGCCGGCAGCTCACGGGGACACGTCGCTGGGCTGAGAAAATGGGGCAGCAATATCAGGAATATTTAGACGTGGAGAAAATCGTGTACGTGATCATTGCTGCCGTTGGAGTCCCTGGTAAGTGAGCAGAACAATTCAAGTTTTATAACTCCGTGTGTTAACTGGTGTTGACCTGATTCTCATCATGTTACAAGTTCCCAACTGATGATCGTTGTACAAGAATATGTGAAGATTATCAATCCTCTCAGTGAAATATTTGTGAATTAACGCTGTGATTTTTCTTATTTTCAGACAGCTGAAACTAACCCTCCTTTTCTCTCACTGCTGCCGGCCGGGAGCCACTAGAATGTTGTTCTTGCCTTCAGTGGGACCTTGCCCAGAGTTGTCCCAGTGCTCGGGACAGGCAGGCAGGCAGCTCTCCGTGACGGTGTGACTGGGAGAGAGGGGTTCACATTGTGAAGTTCACTGTGTGTAAGTTATTGATCAGAGTGAACAGCCGCTCCTGTGGACACTGTGCTTCGCTCTGTATATTGTCTGAGACAGTCGGATTCCACAGCCAGTTGGTCAATAATTGGATCCACCTCCTGGACCAGTGGCCGCGTGTGTGTGTGTGTGTGTGTGTGTGTGTGCGTGTGTGTGTGTGTGTGTGTGTGTGTGTGTGTGTGTGTGTGTGTGTGTGTGTGTGTGTGTGTGTGTGTGTGTGTGTGTGTGTGTGTGTGTGTGTGTGTGTGTGTGTGTGTGTGTGTGTGTGTGTGTTACTGAACTGAACGCACTGTGGAATGAATCCATTAACGGAGCCACTCTGCTGCTGCCGGATTATGTTGTCCCTGCCTTCCCTCTGTAAGCCTCCCTCCTCGTCCCCGTCAGATGCCGAATTCCCAGAGCCCTGGTTACACGCGGCCGGTCACTGTTAAGTCTGTGAAACCGGCCCCATCAGAGACTGTGATCAGGTTTAACTATAGAAGGGACCATTGTACGTGTTGTAGCGAGTGGTTGCTCCGTCCCTCTCCGCCCGTCCTTTACCCCACCCGCCCGTCGCCTTATCTCTATCCCCTGAAGCAGGCAGGCAGGCCGGGCACAGTCGGAGCCGGCTCTGATATTGTAAAACTTAGAGCAGCCGCGCACTGACTCCAACACTGCTGATTTTGAGCTGAAAGTCGAGCCGGTGTTCAGCCCCGGAGACCATGTCGTGTAAATGCTCAGTGTTCGTTCCCTTGTCTTTTCGCAGTGAATTTAGTGGCGATTGTGATCCTGTCCCGGGGAAAGTGCGGCCTCTCCTCCTGCACCACTCGCTACCTGGTGGCCATGGCAGCGGCCGATCTACTGGCCGTCACCACCGAGGTCATTTTGTATCAGCTCCGATATCATTACTTTTATTGGAGTTTCCTGTCCATCACCCCAGTGTGCAGAGTTGTCGATGTACTGAAGTATGCAGCTATAGAATGCTCTGTCTGGTTCACCGTCACTTTCACCTTTGATCGCTTTGTCGCCATTTGTTGCCAGAAGCTGAAAGCTAAATATTGCACCGGGAAAACTGCGGCTGCGGTTCTGGCAACAGCCGGCGTTCTGCTCTGTCTGAAAAACCTTCCCCGCTACTTCACACAGGGACCCCGGACAATCGTCGACTATGTCCCGTGGGGCTGTGTCACGTTGGACAGTGTTTTCACTGACCCCGGGTGGGTGGCATTTGACTGGATCGACACGGTTTTAACTCCGCTCCTCCCTTTCGCTGTAATCCTGCTGCTCAACGCTCTGACAGTCCGCCACATTTTAGTGGCCAGTCGGGTGCGTAAGGGGCTGAGGGGTGAAAGCAAGGGGGAGAACCGCAGTGACCCGGAGATGGAGAGCAGGAAGAGGTCTGTGGTTTTACTCATCACCATCTCCGGCAGCTTCATCCTCTTGTGGCTGACGCTGGTTGTAAACTTCGTCTATTATCAGATCACGGGAACTGGAACTGACCGGAATGATTCCCAATGGATCTTTCTCTACGTCGGGTATTTGCTGAGTAATCTCAGCTGCTGCACCAACAGATTTATTTACGCGGTGACCCAGTCCAAGTTTAGGGAGCAGGTGAAGAGCGCGGTGAAATATCCGCTCACCTCAGTGCTTCCGCTCATTAATAAATATCCGCCCTGAGCGCATCCATCCCAGAGGTGGGCGGGCGGCCGCAGTCTGTCTCTCCGCTCCGGACTCCGGCTCCTGACATTCACCGCCGTAGCCATGAGGGAGAGAGAGAGAGAGTGAGAGAGGGGGGGGGGGGGAGAGAGAGAGAGAGAGTGAGGGGGGGGGGGAGAGAGGGGGGGAGAGGAAGAGAGAGAGGGAGAGAAAGAGAGACTGAGAGAGAGGGGGAGAAAGAGAGGGAGAGAGAGAGGGAGAGAGAGAGAGAGGGTGGGAGTGAGAGAGAGGGAGAGAGAGGGGAGAGCGGGTGAGACAGCGAGGGGGAGAAAGGGTGAGAGAGAGAGTGGGAGAGAGAGGGAGAGAGAGGGTGAGAGTGATGACAGAGAGAGAGAGAGAACTAGAGAAGGAGATAGACAGAGAGGACGAGAGAGAGAGAGAGAAAGAGAGGGAAAGAGAGAGAGAGCAAGAGAGAGAGAGAGTGAGAGAGAAACGGAGAGAGAGAACGAGGGAGAGAGATAACGAGACAGAGAGAGCTAAAGAAATCACCAGATATGGAGAGAAAGCAAGAACGGGGTATTGGTTTAGGATGATCGTAACGCTCATCTTGAATGGCTCGAAAGGCCAAATGGTCTACTCATGCACCTATTTTCAACTCAATCCCTTTCAAGTCAAGTCAAGTCAATTCAAGTCATCCGTTTCAAGTCAATCCATTTCAAGTCAATTCATTTAAGTCAGGTCATTCCATTTCAAGTATATCCATTTCAAGTCCAGCCGCCAATCCATTTCAAGCCAAGTCAATAAATTTCAAGTCAAGTCAATCCATTTCAAGTCAAGACAAGTCAATCCACTTCAACTCAACTAAACTCAATCCATTTCAAGTCAATCTATTTCAAGTCAATCCATTTCAAGTCAATGCTTTTCAAGTCAAGTGAAGTCAATCCATGTCAAGTTAAGTCAATCCACCTCAAGTCATGTCAAGTCAAGTCAAACCATTTCAAGTCAAGTCAATCAATTTCAAGTCAATAAATTTCAAGTCAATTTAAGCCAATTAATTTCAAGTCAAGCCAAGTAAATACACAAGTTATGTCAGGTCAAGCCAAGCCAAGCAAAGCACAGTGAGTGCAGAGCCAACAATAAAATTCAATCCATTTCAAGTCAAGTCAATCCATTTCAATTCAAATCAAATCAAAACAAGTCAAGTCAAGTCACGTCAAGTCAATCCACTTCGTCAAGTCAAGTCATCCATTTCAAGTCAAGTCAAACAATTTCAAGACAAGTCAATGCATTTCATGTCAAGTCAAGTCAATCCATTTCAAGTCATGTCAATCCATTTGTGTCAAGTCAAGTCAATCAATTTCAATCAAGTCAAAGCAATCCCTTTCAAGTCATTCGCATTCAAGTCAATCCATTTCAAGTAAAGTCAATCCATTTCATGTCAATCCATTTCAAGTCAAGTCAAGTAAATCCATTTCACGTCAAGTCAATCCATTTCAACTCAAGTCAAGTCAAGACACGTCAACTCAATCCATTTCAAGTCAAGTCAAGTCAAGTCAATCAATTTCATGTCAATCCATTTCAAGTCAATCCATTTCAAGTCAAGTCAATCCATTTCAAGTCAAGTCAATCAATTTCGAGTCAATCCATTTCAAGTCAATTCATGCCTATTCATTCCAAGTCAAGCCAAGATAATCCACATGTCAAGTCAAGCCAAGTCAAGCCAAACTAAGCAGAGTGAGTGCAGGGCCAACCATCAATTTCAATCAATTTCCAGTCAAGTCAATCCATTTAATGTCAAGTCATCAAATCAATCAATTTAAAGGCAAGTCAAGTCAAGTCAATACATTTCAAGTTAATTTGATCAATTTGATGTCACGTCAGGGCAATCGATTTCAATTCAACTCAAATCAATCCCTTTCAAGGCAAGTCAAGTCAAGTCAAGTCAATCCCTTTCAAGTCAAGTCAAGTCAACTCAATCTGTTTCAAGTCAAATTAAGTCATCCGTTTCAAATCAACCTAGCTCAAGTCAAGTCAATCCATATCAAGTCAAGCCAATCCACTTTATTTCAATCGATTTCAAGTCAAAACAAGTTAATCCATTTCAAGAAAGGTAAATCAATCCATTTCAAGTCAAGTCCAGTCAATTCAATCCATTTCAACTCAAGTCAAGTCAAGTCAAGTCACGGGGTATTGATTTAGCATGATCGTAAATGCTCATCTTGAATGGCTCGAAAGGCCAAATGGCCTACTCATGCACCTATTTTCAACTCAATTCATTTCAAGTCAAGTCAAGTACATCCATTTCAAGTCAAGTCAATCAATTTCAAGTCAATGCATTCCTAGTAAATTCAAGCCAATTAATTTCAAGTCAAGACAAGTAAATCCACAAGTTATGTCAAGTCAAGCCAAGCCAAGCAAAGCACAGTGAGTGCAGAGCCAACCATCAATTTCAATCCATTTCAACTCAAGTCAATCCATTTCAATTCGTCAAATTACCCCATTTGAAGCCAATTCATGTCAAGTCAATCTATTTCAAGTCAATCCATTTGATGTCAACCAAGTCAATTAATTTTAATTAAAGTCAAAGCAATCCATTTCAACTCAAGTCAATCCCTTTCAAGTCAAGTCATCAAACCATTTCAAGTCTAGTAAATCCATTTCATGTCAAACCATTTCACGTGAAGTCAATCAATTTCAAGTCAATCCATTTAAATTCAAGTCGTTCCATTTCAAGTCAAGTCAATCCATTTGCAAGTCAATACATTTCATGTCAGGTCAAATCAATCTATTTCAAGTCAAGTCGTCAATCCATTTCAAGGCAAGTCAAGTCAATCCGTTTCAAGTCAAGTCAAGTCAATCCATTTCAAGTCAACTAAACTCAATCCATTTCAAGTCAAGTAGTCAATCCATTTCAATTCAATCCATTTCAAGTCAAGTTAAGTCAATCCATTTCAAGTGAAGTCAAGTCAATCCATTTCAAGTCAAGTTAATCAATTTCAAGTCAATCCATTTCAAGTCAATTTAAGCCAATTGATTTCAAGTCAAGCCAAGTAAATCCACAAGTTATCTCAAGTCAAGCAAAGCCAAGCACAGTGAGTGCAGAGCCAACCATCAATTTCAATACATTTCAACTCGACTCAATCCATTTCAAGTCAAGTCAAGACAACTTAATCCATTTCAAGACAGGTCAAGTCATGCATTTCAAGTCAATCCATTTCAAGTCAAGTCAAGCCAATCCATTTCAAGTCAAGTCAATCAATTTGTGTCAAGTCAAGCCAATCAATTTCAATTCAAGTCAAGTCAACTCAATCCATTCCAAGTCAGGTCAAGTCAAGTAATCCATTTCAAGTTAATCCAACTGAAGTCAAGTCAATCCATTTCAAGTCAAGTCAATCCATTTCAAAACAGATAAATCAATCAATTTCAAGTCAAGTCAAGTCAATCCATTCCAAGTGAAGTCAAGTCAAGTCAATCCATTTTAATTCAAGTCAATCCATTTCATCTCAATACATTTCAAGTCAAGTTAATCCATTTCAAGTCAATTCAATTCAGGTCACGTCGTCCAATTTCAAGTCAAGTCAAACCATTTCAAGTCATGTCAATCCGTTTCAAGTGAATTCATGTGAAGGAAATCCATTGAAAGTCAAGTCAATCCATTTCAAGTCAATCCTTTTCAAGTCAGGTCAATCCATTTCAAGTCAATGCATTACAAGTCAAGTCAATCAATCCATTTCATGTCAAGTCAACTCAATCCATTAAAAGTCAAGTTCATCCAGTTCAAGGCAATGCTTTTTAAGTCAATTCAAGTCAATCCATGTCAAATGAAGTCAATTCATCTCAAGTCATGTCAAACCATTTCAAGTCAAGTAAATCAATTTCAAGTCAAGTCAATCAATTTCAAGTCAATCCATTTCAAGTCAATTCAAGCCGATTCATTTCAAGTCAAGCCAAATAAATCCACAAGTCATGTCAAGTCAAATCAAGCCAAGCCAAGCTAAGCACAGTGAGTGCAGGGCCAACCATCAATTTCAAACAAATTCAAGTCAAATCAATCCCTTTGAAGTCAATTCATTTCAATTCAAGTCAATCCATTTCAAGTCAAGTCAATTCATTCCATGTCAAGTCAAGTCAAGTCAATCTAGTTAAAGTCAAGTCAATTCATTTGATGTCAAGTCAAGTCAATCAATTTCAATTCAAGTCAATCCATTTCCAGTCAAGTCAACGATTCATTTCAAGTCATGTCAAGTCAACCCATTTCAAGTCAGGTAAATAAATCCATTTCAAGTAAAATCAAGTTAAGTCAATCCATTTCAACTCAAGTCAAGTCAAGTTACGTCAACTCAATCCATTTCAAGTCAAGTCAAGTCAAACCATTTCAAGTCATGTCAATCCGTTTCAAGTGAATTCATGTGAAGGAAATCCATTGAAAGTCAAGTCAATCCATTTCAAGTCAATCCTTTTCAAGTCAGGTCAATCCATTTCAAGTCAATGCATTACAAGTCAAGTCAATCAATCCATTTCATGTCAAGTCAACTCAATCCATTAAAAGTCAAGTTCATCCAGTTCAAGGCAATGCTTTTTAAGTCAATTCAAGTCAATCCATGTCAAATGAAGTCAATTCATCTCAAGTCATGTCAAACCATTTCAAGTCAAGTAAATCAATTTCAAGTCAAGTCAATCAATTTCAAGTCAATCCATTTCAAGTCAATTCAAGCCGATTCATTTCAAGTCAAGCCAAATAAATCCACAAGTCATGTCAAGTCAAATCAAGCCAAGCCAAGCTAAGCACAGGGAGTGCAGGGCCAACCATCAATTTCAAACAAATTCAAGTCAAATCAATCCCTTTGAAGTCAATTCATTTCAATTCAAGTCAATCCATTTCAAGTCAAGTCAATTCATTCCATGTCAAGTCAAGTCAAGTCAATCTCGTTAAAGTCAAGTCAATTCATTTGATGTCAAGTCAAGTCAATCAATTTCAATTCAAGTCAATCCATTTCCAGTCAAGTCAACGATTCATTTCAAGTCATGTCAAGTCAACCCATTTCAAGTCAGGTAAATAAATCCATTTCAAGTAAAATCAAGTTAAGTCAATCCATTTCAACTCAAGTCAAGTCAAGTTACGTCAACTCAATCCATTTCAAGTCAAGTCAAGTCAATCCAGTTCACGTCAAGTCAATCCATTTCAAGTGAAGTAAATCAATTTCAATTCAAGTAAATGCATTTCAAGTCAATCCTTTTCAAGTCAAGTCAATCCATTTCAAGTCAATCTATTGCAAGTCAAGTTAATCCTTTTCAAATCAACTAAACTTAATCCATTTCAAGTCAACTCCAGTCAATCCATTTCAAATCAATCCATTTCATGTCAAGTCAAGTCAATCCATTTCAAGTCCGGTCAATTCAGTCAATTTCAAATCAAGTCAATCTATTTCAATTTGATGTATTTCAAGTCAAGTCAATCAATCAATTTCATGTCAAGTCAAATCAATCCATTCAAAGTCAAGACAAACCATTTCAAGTCAAGTCAATCCATTTCAAGTCACTTCAAGCCAATTCATTTAAAGTCAAGCCAATTTAATCCACAAGTTATGTCAAATTAAGTCAAGGCAAGCCACGCAAAGCGCAGTGAATGCAGGGCCAATCATCAATTTCAATCAATTTCAAGTCAAGTCAATCAATTTCAAATCAAGTCAAATCAATCCCTTTCAAGTCAAGTCATGTCAAGTCAACTCAATCCATTTCAAGTCAAGTCAAGTAATCCATTTCGAGTCAATGCATCTCAAGTCAAATCCACCCATTTCATGTCGTCAATCCATTTCATTTCAATCCATTTCAAGTCACGTCAAGTCAAGTCAATCCATTTCAACTCAATGCATGTCAAGTCACGTCAACTCAATCTATTTCAAGTCAAGTCAATCCATCCCCAGTGCAGTGAAGTGAAGTCAATCCATTTCAAGTCAAGTCAATACATTTCATGTCAATCCTTTTCAAGTCAGGTCAATCCATTTTTAGTCAAGCCGTCAATCCTTTTCAAGTCAAGTCAACCCATTTCAAGTCAAGTAAAGTCAATCCATTTCAAGTCATGTGAACAATCCATTTCAAGTCAAGCCATTTCATGTCAATCCGTTTCAAGTCAAGTCAATCCATTCCAAGTCAAGTCAATCCATTTCAAGTCAATCCATTTCAAGTCAATCCATTTGAAGTAAAGTCAATCCATTTCAAGTCAAGTCAATTCATTTCAAGTGAAGTCAGGTGATTTAAATCCATATCAAGTCAAGTCATCCATTTCAAGTCATGTCAATCCATTTCAAGTCAATCCATTTCTTGTCAAGTCAAGGCAAGTCAACCCATTTCAAGTCAATCTATTTCAAGTCAACTCAAGTCATTTTATTTCAAGTCTACTACATTCAATCCATTTCAAGTCAAGTCAATCCATTTCAAGTCAAGCCAAGTCAAGTCAAGGCAATCCAATTCAGGTCAAGACAATCCATTTGATGTCAAGTCAAGTCAATTCATTTCCGGTCAAGTCAAATCAATCCCTATCATGTCAAGTCGAGTCAATCCATTTCAAGTCAAATCAAGCCAAGTCAACTGAATTAATTTCAAGTCAAATCAAGTCATTAATTTCAAGTCAATTCATTTCAAGTCAAGTCAATCCATTTCAAGTCAAATCAAGTCAGGATCAAATCAATTGATTTCAAGTCAAATCAAGTCAATCCATCTCTCTTCCCACCTCTCTCCCCATCTCACTCTCCGCCTCCTCTCTCCCCTCTCCTTCTCCTCCCCATCTCACTCCCCTCTCCCTCCCCCCTCTCTCCCCTTCTCTGCGCTCTCTTTCCACCCCCCTCTCGCTCCCCTCTCTCTATCGCCCCTCCCTCCCTCTCTCCGCCCCACTGTCGCCCCCTCTCTACCCCATTCTCTCCCCTCTCTCTCTCGCCCTCTCTATCTCCAACTCTCTACCCCCCTATCTCTCTATTACCCCCTCTCTCTCCGCCTCTCCCTCTCTCCACCCCTCCCCTTGTCTCTCTCCCCCTCTCTCACCTCCCTCTCTCACCCACATCCCTCTCTCCCTATCTCTCTCTCCACATCTCTCTCCCCCCTTTCCCCTCTGTCCCTCCCCCTCTCGCAACCTCATCTCCCGCTCTCCGCCTTTATGTCCCCTCACTCTTCCCTCTCTCTCTCTACCCCATTTATTTCTCCCCTCCCTCTCCCCCACTCTCTTACCCCTATCTCCGTCTTCCCCTCTAATTCTCTATCTCCATCTCTCTCTCCATTCTCTGCATATCCCCGTCTCTCTCGCCACTCTCTCCTCTCTCTATATCTCCCCCTCTCTCTCGCCCCACCCCCCTCTCTCGCTCTCTCCCCCTTTCACCCCATAACTCTCTCCTCCTCTCTCTCACCCTCTCTCTAACCCCCCATCTCTGTCCCCACTCTCTCTATCAGCTCCTTTCTCTCTTCCCCTCTCTCTCTCCCCTCTCTCTCCAAATCTTCTCCCTTCTTTCTCTCCCCGTCTCTCTATGCTCTCTTTCCCTTTCTCTCCCCCTCTACCTCCTCTCTTTATCTCACCATTCTCTCTCCCTTCTCTCTCTCCCCCCTCTCTGCCCCTCTACTTTTCCCATTCTCCATATCTTCCCCCTCTCTCTAGCTCCCATCTTCCCCCCTCTCTATCGCTCTCTATCACCCCTCTCCCTCTCCTCCCTCTCTCCTCTCTCTCTCCGATTTATCTCCCTGTCTCTCTCCCCTCGCTCCCTCTCTCTGTAACCCCTCTCCCCCTTCTCTCCGTCCCCTCTCTCTCTCCCACTCTCTGTCTACCTCAAGTCAGTCCATTTCAAGTCATGTTAAGTCAAGTCAATCCATTTCATGGCAAGTCAAGTCAATCCATTTCCAGTCAAGTCAAACCATTTCAAGTCAATGCATTTCAAGTCAAGTCAAGTCATTCCATTTCAAGTCAAGTGAAGTCAATCCATTTCATGTCAAGTCAAGTCAAATCACTTTAAGTCAATTAAATCCATTTGAAGTCACGTCAATCCATTTCAAGTCAAGTCAAGTCAAATCAATCCCTTTCAAGCCTAGTTAAGTCAATTCATTTCAATTCGTCAATGCATTTCCTGTCATGCTAACTCCAGTCAATCCTTTCAACTCAAGTCAAGTCAAGTCACGTCAACTCAATCCATTTCAAGGCAAGTCAAGTCAATCCTTATCGTCGTCAATCCATTTGAAGTCAATGCTTTTCAAGTCAATCATGCCAATCCATCTCAAGTCAAGTCAATCCATTATAAATCACTCAATTTCAATCTCAATCTCCCCCTTTTTCTCCTCCTCCCATCGCTGAACCGATCTCTCTCCCTCCCCTTCTCACTCTCCCACTCTATCTCCCTCTCTCCCCATCTCCCCGTCTCTCTCCCTTTCTCTATGCCCACTCTATCTCTCTTCGTCCTCTATCTCCGCCTCTCGTTATCACACCCCTAACTATCTACCCCCTCTCCCCGCTCTCTCCCCTATCTCTCCCCGTCTCTCTCTTTCTCTTTCTCCGTCTTTCTCTCTCCCTCTCTCTCCTCCCACTCTCCTCTCCGTCTCTCTCTCCTACTCGCTCTCCCCCTCTCGCTCTCCCCCTCTCTCACTCCCTTCCCTCTGCTCTCTCTCTCTCTCTCCAATATCTCACTCCCCCCCACTCTCCCCTCTCTATCTCTCCCGCTTTCCCCATCTACTCCCCCCTCTCTCTTGCCCTCTCGCTATCTCCCGCCTCCATCTCTCTGTCCACCCGCTCTTTCATCCTCTCCTCACTCCATTCTTTCCACTCTCTCCCCC
Organism: Raja brachyura; assembly: GCA_963514005.1. The sequence continues at coordinate 74,101 of CAUPSL010000113.1, forward strand.
ACCCCAAACCCCCCCCCCCCTCCCCCCTCCCCTCTCCCCTCTCTCTCTCTCTCTCTCCCACTTCTCCCTCGCATCATGTCACTGCTTCTCATGTGCCGGCCAATGGGAATAGTGCACTATCCCGCTCTATGAAACACGGTAAACCTGCTTCTAAAGATTGCGTCAGGTACAGCACTAACAGATAGACTGCCTTTAAACGGTGGCCTGACAACTGTTTGGATATTTAGTCACCACTAAACTCTCGCCTTGAATCAGATGAACTAATCATCAACAGGTGTCCATATTTCGCAAAGATACAGATGAAGAGGAAAACATCATATAATTGCCTGTCCAATAAATTGGTCATTTTTAATAACAGTCCCTGCTGCTCATTGAAGCGTTTATTTCAGTTTCTACCGGTACCAGGTTTACACCTCATGATGGGAGATATGCTCTCTTGAATTACTTGATAAACATGCATATCAATAAAGTCTGCGTGTGTGTGTGTGTGGCAGCTTTCTCTGTACCGCTGTGTGGACAGCCTCGGCGCATGAGTTGGTAATTTACACTCAGACCGACCTTGTGTCCGATGCGTAGGTTTGAATTCACATCTACTTGTCGACTGATCTGAAGTAGTTCACGACAAAATAAACGGTAGATTGAACACAGCCTCACCTTCTGTTCACCGGCTGGAAATAATATTCCCCATTGGACGAAGGGAGCAAGGGAACAGCTCCGTTACTTAATTCGCCATTTCTCAGATCTGAAGCTGTACTTTAATTTTCCGCATTATGTGTTTTTCTTTCCATTGTGTACCGGAGAGACACAATTAGTATTTCTAACCATTGTTAATTAAGATGAAAATAACAAATGAATGCATTGTCACCTGCCGTGTTTACCGGCGTAGATAGAACAGCAAGATGGAGTTAGTGCACATTGCAGATGAGATTAATTATGGATTCATTTATTCAGTTAACCCTTTATAGTCAAACATTTGAACTAATATGAAGTGATGCTTTATTTTACATCATATCAAATGTGAAACATAGCAGTCAGATTTATTGAGATCATGTCACTGGTCATCCAGACTCATCACTGACCACACTGACGTCACACAAGGTAATTTATTTGAATCTTCTATCTCCAGGACATCTCACATGACAACCAGTTCTGTCGTACGCTACCCAGATATAATTTCAACAGTGGCAACACTGACAACATTTGCCTTGTGCTGACCCACTGTAGTAGATTGGACATGTTAGCAGGTTCCCTATCCATGTGTGACCATTGGACAAACTGCTGTAATAATAATTTTAAAACGCGTGATTAACCGGGTTCGTCTTTTAATGAATCTGTTCTACGATCCCACCACAGAGATCCACGGACACGTGCGGAATATCTAACTGCACTGTTTGCACACACACACACACACACACACACACACACACACACACACACACACACACACACACACACACACATGGGCCGTTACTGTTTGTCATCTACATCAATGATTTGCATGAGAACTTACAGAGCAGGTTCAGCAAGTTTGCAGATGGTACAAGAGTGGGTGGTTTTGCAGATAGTGAAGATGGTTGTGATTAATTGCAGTAGGATGCTGATCGATTGGCCAAGTGTGCTGGGGAATGGTTGATGGAATTTAATTCAGTGAAATGTGAGCTATTGCATTTTGGGAACTCTAACATCGGGAGGATCAACACAGTAAATGGTCGGGCACTATGTATAAGTTGTATAAGAAATATGTGAGGCCGCATTTGGAGTATTGTGTTCAGTTCTGGGTACTGTGTTATTGGAAAGATTTTGCCATGCTGGAAACTTTACAGAGACATTTTACAAGGATGCAGCAGCCAGTGTCTGGGCTAAGGGGAGTGGTTGAGCGGGCAGGGAGCCTATTACTTGAAGCGCAGCAGGCAGAAGGGTGGTGCTATAGAGTTGTCTAACATCATGAGAGGGATATATCGGGTGGAAACACATCTTATTTTCCCTGAATAGAAAAATCGAGATGCAGTGGACAGAGGTTAAAGGTCAAGGGAAAATGATTTAATAGTAATCTGAGAGATACCTTTTTCACACAAATGGAGCTGGATGTGTGGAACCAGATGCCAGAGGAGGCAGCTGAGGCAGGGGGGAATTTCCCAACATTTATGACAAGTTAGATAAGTATGTGGATGGGACATGTTTGGAGGGATATGAACCAAATGCGGGCAGGTGGGGCTAGTGTAGATGGGGCATGTTGGACGGTGTGGGCAAGTTGGGCCGAAGGAGCTATTTCCACACCGTATCACACTATTACTGTATGAGTAGCGGGCTGAGCTATCTCCCTTTGCAACTCGTTCCACACACCCACCCACCACCCTTTGTGTGAACAATTATCCATCAAGTTCCTATTCAATCTCCCCCCCCCCTCGTCTAAAACCTGTCCCCAGGATCTTGATTCCCCTAATCTGTGCATCGACCGTATCTATATCTCTCATTATTTTAGTCACCTTGAGGGGTGGAACATTGCAACCTTCACGTGGTCCGCCCTGTTTCGACGAATGCAATCAACCCAGCGTGCACAATCAAATAATATCAAACAGAACATGTTGCTCCACAACTTTAGGCTGTGCACGCCATACTCGAGAAGGAGAAGTCACCTTGAAAGGATCATCGCTCATCCTCCTGTGCACTAAGGAATAAAGCACTAGCCTGCTGAATCTGTCCCTCTAGATCAGGCCCTCATGTCTTGCTAACATCCTCGTAAATCTTCTCACCTGCATTTCCACCTTAACACAATTTTACCGATACACAAGTGTCCAAAACTGAACACAGCACTGTAAATGCGGTCTCACCAACGTCTTATACATGTGCAACATGGCATCTAAACCTCTAGACTCAATGCTCTGCCTGATGAAGGCCAATGTGCCAAAAGCTTTTTAAACCACCCTATATCCATGTGATGCTACTTTCAACGCGCTGTGTACCTGTCGTCCTATATCCCTTTGATCTATATTTTATTCACCTTTTTACCTCAGTTCGAACTCATTGGAACTAACACCTCTGGACTCACTGATGGTTTCACTTCCCATCTGCGTCTGAACCTGAACACACTTGCACTGCAGCTGAACGTCCAAATACAGAACAATACTGACTTCACTGCTCCTCCAAGTACAGCGAGCGCTCTCCTCAGTTGTATTTCAAATATCTGCCAGATACACGTTTGTGTAGTTCTGGTAACCATGTCATAGAAATGATGTCCTATTGCCAGTGCGGAACAGATTCACCAGGATGTTTTCAGGAATGGACAGCGTTGGTTCAATGGTTCAATGGTCCTTTATTGTCACGGGTACTGAGGTACAGTGACATTTGATTTGCCGTACAATCATACAAAAAAGCAAGATACATAACTAGATAAAGATTAAACATAAACATTATCTTGATAGAAGACAAATTAGATCGGGTGGGATTGGGGTCTTTGGAGCAAGAATGCACAGCGGCGAACTTACTGAGGCTTGTGAAATTATGGCAACTACAGCAGGATTGAGTGGATGGTCACGGATATTTCTCAGGCTGGGATAATCTAAACCCAGAGACCAAGTTTAATAGAAAGGAACAGATTTAAGGGACTTCTGACGGGCAGGTATTCCACACCAAATCGTTTCATGAGGAGGTGGGGCAGATACCATCACCGCAAATATACAGCATTTTGACAGTCGTTTGTCTCGGATAGGAATGGAAGGAAATGTTTTACTTCGGAGTCACGTGAGTGACTACGTGAAGAAGCCCCGCCTGGCGCTGGATCGGCATTACGTCGACGCTATCGGCAGAGGAAGAGCTGCAGAGCGCAGCTCCAACACAGCGGTAAGGAAACGGCCCGCAGGTAAGTAAAATTATTTTACTTCCAGGGCGTTTTCTAAAAACTCCGTAGGCTGGTAGGTAAACCAGGAGGAGTTAAAATAAAAATAAAAATGTTTTAAAAAATCGCGGGTAAAACGTGCGTCCCGGGGTGTAGAAAAGTCGGGACAGCAGATTATTGCGGAGCAGGTTCCGATACCGGTGGCCGTTGAAATACCCGTTAGTGAGCCTTTGGTTGCTCCACAAACAAAAACTTTGAAAACCCAGTGCCTAAAATGTAAAAGAAAGAAGCTTGAAAGGCCTGAGGTTTCTGAAAGATCCTGAAAGGAAAGCCTTTTGGCTAAGTATGGATCTAATGGAGAAAATACTCCAAACAATATCAACCAAGGGTCTAAGTACCCAGAATATTCCCAGGCAGCCCTTGAGGGGGTTCCATATACATGAATATGGTGCCAGTTTGAATTGGGAATTGAAACTCTAGTGCCTGGGATTGGGCTGGAGGAAGTCTCCTTGAACAAGTTTCAGGAGTACCAGGGCTGTATGAGACTGACCCTGAAAGTGGTGTTTGTGGTCAGAAGTACCCACCACAATACAAATCCAGGTGTGTCTGATGGGGCACAAAGTTACTATACCTGGAGGAGGCAGTGAGGCCATGGAAGGAAACCTGACGGCCAATGTTAGTTATATGGCCTCTCACCTGCCTCAAAACAGCTGTTATGGTTGAGACAGCAAAATTGGATTTAAACACCTATTTATTGTGGTCAGAAGTGCCCACCACAATACAAATCCAGGTGTGTCTGATGGGGCACAAAGTACTATACCTGGAGGAGGCGGTGAGGCTATGGAATGGAACCTGGCGGCCAATGTAATTATATGGTCTCTAACCTGCCACAAAAAAAGATGTTATGATTGAGACAGCATATCGGATTAAAACACCTATTATTGTAACTCAAAGAAGGTACCTATGATGAATCCAGCATTTTTGGGCGCCAATGTCAGCAATAATGCGGGCGCAGGAATTAAGATTCAAAGAATCCCCAAGCTAATTTTGGCATCACTGTCTTTTGGAAGACAAGCTGGAAGGTTATGGAATGACCAAAGTTCAGAATAAAAAACATATGTTGGGCTTATTCTGCAACTCATTTTGAGATAAAATATATAAAATGGAAGATTGCCATTCGGCCTCTTTTACATCCAAGATTTTCAGGGTTGTGCAGGGCAAGCAATGTTCAAGCTCTTGGTTATTTGTTCAGAGGATGTCTAAAAAATTAAAGAAATGGATGAAGAGGCAAAAACTGTTGGCCTTGTCAAACCCTTCAGTTTGGCCAGAAAGGCTGGTCATTGGAGAAGGGGATTTGATTTTGGAGCTGGAACGAGCCGAGGAGAGTATGATAAGGAAGAATACCAGCCAGCACAGCCGAATGTACACCCATTATTGGGATAGGAGATCATTTTGTCCAGTTGGAGAGGTACAACAACTTTATCCTATTAAAGAAGGATGTTTGGATGAACCTCAGTTTGGTGGTAGACTCCGAATGTTATAATGAAAGAGAGGTATGGATCCATTGGGACACAATAAGCCTAATCATTCTTTGATGTTCAGTCTTGAAAGTATTCAAATTGACAAAAGAGGTTAAGTATTTGTGTGAGAAAGGAGTTATTGAGAAAACAAAAGGAGAGGAACCACAACAATTGTATCACATATTTCCCCAGACCGAAGAAAGATGGGGGTTGTAGAATCAATTTAGATCTCACACAATTGAATACATTTGTCCAGTATAAACATTTAAAAATGGACACATTCAACACTGCAATGCAGCTGGTATCAACAGGTTGTTATATGAAGGATGCATATTGAAGGATGCATATTTTCGGTCCCAATTCACCATAGTTTCGAAACAGGTAATTAAAGTCTATGGATGGGACAGCTGTGGCAATACAAATCTTTGCTAATGGATTAAGCCAGCACTTGCACTGCTAAGGGCACCAAAAAAAACACATCGTTATGGCTTATCTAGATGACATTTAATTGCCAGTGCTAATCAGGAGTCAGCTGGAAAATCAGTCTCAGCAACTACAAGTTTGTTTGAGAAGTTGGGTTCCTGATCCATCCAACAAATCTAAGTTACAGCCATCCCAAACCATTGAATATCTGTGGGTTTGTGATTAACTCAGTTACCATGTTGGTAACTTTACCAATGGATAAGGTGTTGGATTTGACAAATGTGTGTCAGAACCTGATTAACAAACCTTATCCCTCCACCCGAGCGGTTGCCAAGGTTATTGGTAAATTGGTAGCAGCATTTCCAGCAGTAGAGTTGGTCGTCTACATTACCAAAACCTTCAAAGGGCAAAAATTCAAGCGCTTATTCAGCGAGCAGGCCATTTTGATAGGCCAATGCAATTGCCTAAGGAAGCTTATCAGAATTACATTGGTGGATTGAGTATGTTCCACAAGCTGCTAAGAACATTAGTTCATCAGCCAGCAATGTTTTTGCAAACTAAAAAAGACGCAAGTTCTCCCGGATGGGGGGCTACGGATAATGAGACCAGCTGTGGAGGCAGATGGGCTGTCCAAGAGGACTTTTGCTCCATACATATGATATTAAATATGTGGAGCTACTGGGAGCATTTATGGATTAAAAACTTATTGCTCTTCATTAAAAGATTTGCATGTCTAAGTACAAATAGATAATACCACAGCTGTGGTATATATCAATCACATGGGTGGTGTCAGATCAATATCATGTGATCATCTGGTAAACCAGATGTGGCAATGGTGTATTGCAAAAAAATATTGGCTTTCAGTTATTTATCTCTCGGGGAGAGACAATGTTGTGGCAAACAAAAGATCACGAATATTTAAAGACAATACAGAATGGATGTTAAATCCACAAATTTCAAAAATATTGTCAGTCGGTATGGAGTGCCGGACATTGATCTGTTTGCATCTAGATTGAATCACCAATTGCCCAAATACGTGTCTTGGGAACACGATCCAGGGGCAGTGGCGGTGGATGCTTTCTCGCTACACTGGGGGAATACGTTCTTTTATGCTTTACCCCATTCTGTCTCATTGGGCAATGTCTCAAGAAAATAGCGCAAGTCGCTGCCAAAGGCATTTTGGTGGTGCCAAATTGGCCCACGCAGTCATGGTTCCCATTGATGCTAAAATGATTATTGAACCATGTATGACAATTCCCAGTTGCGACAATCTGGTGACACAACCAGTAACAAAAGAAATTCATCCATTGCATGATCATATGAATTGTAAATCTGCAGGTTCTGACCAGACCGTTGCAAGAGTTTGAACTGTCGGACAGGACCATGGATGTTATAGATGCAGCTTGGAGGAATAGCACTAAAAAACAATATGTCGCATATAAGGAAATGGGAAGTTTTTGTACACAGTCAAAGATATCTTATCATACTGCAAACATTTCAAATGTATTGGAGTTCCTTGCTGGGTTACACTTTGATGAGCATTGAGTTATAGTGCCATTAATTGTGCTCGTAGTGCATTGTCATCCTATTTAGGACACATTTCAGATCGGGATTCAGTTGGGTCTCACCCATTAGTATCCCGATTCATGAAAGGAATTTTCAATAAAATCCTCCCAAGCCCAGATATACAGAAATTTGGAATGTTAGCATTGTTCTCACTTTGCTTAAACAATGGACTCCAATTAATTCAATGTCTTGCAGAAATTAACATTCAAGGTGGTAATGTTAATGGCATTGGTATCAGCTCAAAGAGTACAAATTTTGCAATTGTTATGGTTGAATTGCATGCATGTGACTACAGATAACATTTTGTTTTATGTTTATGACTTGATCAAACAAAGCAGACCAGGAAGAACTGGAATGAAGGTAATGTTTAAAGCATATCCTATTGATGAAACATTGTGTGTAGTTAAGCATTTAACTCAATACATTGAGGTAACCAAAAATCTCAGAGGTTCTGAGAAAGCGTTATTGATAACACACAAAAAGCCACATACAAAAGTTTCAGTTCAAACCATTTCTAGATGGTTAAAACAGGTTTTGGGTCTAGCAGGAATAGACACTGATGTGTTTAAATCTCACTCCACTAGGGCGGCAGCTACGTCCGTGGCAAAGGTACAGGATGTACCACTCGATCAAATTTTAAAGGCCGCAGGGTGGTCTAGAGAAGAGATTTTGTCAAAGTTCTACAATAACCTGTTGTCACGGTGCCAGGATTTGGACACGCAGTACTGGGTTCTCTTTAAATGCTTGCTTTGTTTTATATTATCGATTTATATTATCGATTTATGTTACCATTGACATCATTTATCAATTTATTTTGTAATTTTTCCCTGCGATAGAGGGGTTATTATTAAAAAGTTGTTATTTTTCTGATTAAAGGACTTATTACATAAATTGTAACAATGTCTTAAAATATTATTTACTCACTACTAAACAGTGAGTAAATAATCACTAAACCACTACTTGACTAAACAGAGAGTCGTATGAAATGAATTTACGACATAAAAACACAGAGCTTTAAAATCTTCACGTAGTCACTCACGTGACTCCGAAGTAAAATAGTGAGATTATACGAGAACTTGCCTGTTCGAAGTTTGATCTTTATTTTATGAGGAGTTACGATGAGGGATTACGTGCCCTCCACTCCCAACCCTCATAATGTAAATGATCATCTGGTAGTTCTAGTCTATTTTGAGCCTTACTATTTTACTTCGGCTATTGGTTCTGTGTTTTTCATGCCGCTGCTTTGAAATATGCCGATCCAGCGCCAGGCGGGGCTTCTTCACGTAATCCCTCATCGTAACTCCTCATAAAATAAATATCAAACTTTGAACAGGTAAGTTCTCGTTTAATCTCACTATTTCATATACATGTGAATGAGATCACCCTAGATAGGCATTTTGGTCTGCATGGACGAAGTTTAATAGAAAGGAAAATATTTAAGGGACTTCTGACGGGCAGGTATTCCACACCAAATCGTTTCATGAGGAGGTGGGGCAGATACCATCACCGCAAATATACAGCATTTTGACAGTCGTTTGTCTCGGATAGGAATGGAAGGAAATGTTTCATATACATGTGAATGAGATCACCCTAGATAGGCATTTTACTCTGCATGGACGAGTCGGGCCGAAGGGCGTGTTTCCATGCTGTTTCCATGCCCATTTGACACGCCACTGGCATCAGCGGTTCTGTCTGGCATCGGCCTCCACAGCTCTAGCCACATAGCAGACACATCACTGACAGCACAACTGTGGCGATACTGTATTGTGTGGTGCTGTCACTAGAACAGAGCCGCATCGTTCATCTTCCTCTCAAGTGTCCAACAGGTGCTTCACTGTCCTCAAACTAAACTCTAGCATGGAAATACAAGGAATCAAAAGCTGTCGAATTTTCTCAAAGCTGCAGATTAAACAACAACATGATATAACTGTCTGTCATATACGTCGGTCATTTTAATATGTCACTGATTATTGAAGTGTTTCTTTCATTTTCCATGTGTACACGTCTGAAGAAGGGTTTCGGCTGGAAACGCTGCCTATTTGACCATAGACAATAGACAATAGGTACAGGAGTAGACCATTCGACCCTTCGACCCAGCACCGCCATCCAATGTGATCATAGCTGACCATCCACAATCAGTACCCCGTTCCTGCCTTTTCCCAATATCCTCTATCTTTAAGAGCCCTATCTAGCTTTCTCTATCAATGCCGAATCTCCTCAATCTTCTTCTGAAGTGGCGGCGTTGACTAGAAAGCAATGTTGACAATGTCCCAAAAGTCCAAAGAAGGATCCTGACCCCACTGCCTCCACAAATGCTGCTCGACCTGCAGTTCCTCCAACACTTTGCGTTTTGCTCAAGATTCCAGCATAGAAACATACAAACATAGAAAATAGGTGCAGGAGTATACCATACGGCCCTTAGAGCCTGCACCACCATTCAATATGATCATGGCTGATCATCGAACTCTGCATCCTGTACCTGCCTTCTCGCCATAACCCCTGATCCCGTTAGCCACAAGGGCACATCTAACTCCCTCTTAAATATAGCCAACGGACTGGCCTCAACTACCTTCTGTGGCAGAGAATTCCACAGATTCACCACTCTCTGTGTGAAAAATTATTTTCTCATCTCGGTCCTAAAAGACTTCCCCCTTATCCTTAAACTATGACTCCTTGTCCTGGACTTCCCCAACATCGGGAACCATCTTCCTGCATCTAGCCTGCCCAACCCCTTAACAATTTTGTAAGTCTCTATGAGATCGCCCCTCAATCTTCTAAATTCCAGCGAGTACAAGCCGAGTCTATCCAGTCTTTCTTCATATGGAAGCCCTGCCATCCCAGGAATCAGTCTGGTGAACCTTCTCTGTACTCCCTCTATGGCAAGAATGTCTTTCCTCAGATTAGGAGACCAAAACTGTACGCAATACTCCAGGTGTGGCCTCACCAAGACCCTGTACAACTCCAGTAGAACCTCCCTGCCTCTTGTACACAAATCATCTTGCTGTGAAATTTCCTTCGCTCCATTAATGCTGCTGCAACCGCTGAGTTTCATCAGCACTCTTGTCTACCAGATATACACAGCAGGAACGGAGAAATGCTCTCTTGAATTATTTGATCAATAGCCGCAGAAATACAGCCTCAGTAATTCACTTTGAAGTATGAGAGGGAATCATGTTGAAACATTCAATTCTTAAGGGATTGGACAGGCGAGAACTGTTCTCAATGTTGGGGGAGCTCAGAAACAGGGGGTCGCAGTTTCACAATAAGGGGTCGGCCATTTATGACTGAGATGAGGAAAATATTTTTCACCCAGAGATTTGTCAATCTGTGGAAATCCCTGACACAGAAGGTGGTGGAGGTTAATTCATTGGATGTTTTCAAGAGAGAGTTAGAGTCTGAAGAAAGATTTCGACATGAAACTTCGCCCATTCCTTCTCTTCATAGATGCTGCAACACCCGTTGAGTTTCTCCATCATTTGTTTAGTCTACGTTAGATATAGCTCTTTGGGCTGACGGAATCAAGGGATATGGAGAGAAAGCAGGTACGGAGTACTGATTTAGGATGATCCTAAATGCTCATATTGGATGGCTCGAAGGGCCAAATGGCCTACTCATGCACCTATTTTCTATGATTCTATGTGTCTATGTATCTCAACCACTGTGAAGAACCCAGATGGGTGAGTTAGTCATCTACACTCAGACCGACACGACAAAATTAACTGCAGATTGATCAGCGCATCGCCGTGTATTCAATGGCTGGAAATAATGTGCCACACTGGGTGAAGGGTACACTTGCTAAAACACCCCCCTCTCCCCCCCGTTCTCAGAGCTGATGCTGCATTTTAATGTTTTCAGCATGTTGTGTCTTTCAATCAATTGTCTCCCGGAGAGAGGCAATTGGTGTTTCAAACCATTGTTAATTAAGATGAAAATAATAAATGAATGCATCTTCACCAGCGCGGATAGAGCAGCAAACTGGAGTCAGTGCTCATTACAGATGAGATTAATTATGGATACTGAACTTCTGTTAACCCTTTACAGTCAAACATTTGAATTAAAAATAAATGAGTCTTCCTTTACATGAAAACATAGCAGTCAGAAATAATGAGATCATGTCACTGCTTATACAGACCCAAAAATGACCACACTAATAATGTCACTGCTCATCCAGACCCATCACTAACCACACTGATAGTGTTACTGCTGATCCAGCCCCGTCACTGACCACACTGTTAGTGCCACTGCTCATCCAGACCCATCACTGACCACAGTGATAGTGTCACTGCTCATCCAAACCTATCACTGACCACAGTGATAATGTCACTGCTCATCCAGCCCCATCACTGATCACACTGATGTCACGCACAGGTAATGTCGTTCAATCATCCATTCCCAGGACATTTCATATAACAACCGGTTCCGTCGCACATTACCCAGATATATTTTCACCAGTGGCAACATTGACAATATTTCCCTCGTGCTGAGCCACTGTAGATGATTGGACATGTTTGCAGGTTACCTATCCACATGTGACCATTGGACAACCTGCTGTAATAATAATGCTAAAAAGTATGGTTAACCGAGTTTATATTTAAATGAATCTGTTCCATGATCAAAATAACAGTGATCCATGGCAAAGTGTGGAATATCTTACTGTACTATTTGTGCACACAACCCTCCAGTTATAGAGCAATTGATTCATAGAATCTCACAGTGTCTTCGGCCCAACCTGCCCGAACCGGCCTTCATGTCCTTTCACCATAAGTGGCCTGTCTATTCACCTTTCTAAATGTTCCTTAAAGTTTGCCGTCGCACGTTTTAGTTCGTGCCATTATATAGTTACAAGGAGAGATAGCCGAATGGATTAAACATTGGCATCATGGAAGGAAGCACAGGGTGCTGGTTGCTTCTCAGACTGGAGGCCTGTGACTCGTGGTATGCTTCATTGTTCAGTGCTGCACCCGTTAATGTTTGTCATCAATATTAATGATTTGGATGAGAACATACAGAGCAAGATTAGCAAGTTTGCAGGCGATACAAATGTGGGTGGTGCAGGTACTGAAGATGGTTGTGATTCATTGCAGTAGGATCTTCATCGATTGGCCAAGTGTGCCGAGGAACGGTTGATGGTATTTGATGCAGAGAATTGTGAGGAATTGCATTTTGGGAAGTCTACCATCGGCACAACCGACATAGTGAATGGTAGGGCAGCTCAGCGGGATCTTGGAGTGCACGTGCATAGTTCCTCGAAGGTGGAATCGCATTTACTGTAGATCGGGTGGTCAAAAAGTTTGTTCGCGCATTGCCCTTTACCTTAAAGAGTATTGAGTATAAAGGTTGGGAGGTCATGTTGCAATTGTGTAAGACCTTAGTGAGGCCGCATTTTGAGTATTGTGTTCAGTTCTGTGTAATGTGTTATTGGAAAGATTTTGCCAAACTGGAACCTTTACAGATACCCGAGACAAAGTGGGAGGGCCCCCAACGTAAAATCCCACCTCTCCACATATTCCAATATTGGCGGCGAGTGGGTGCGGGGTGTAGTAAGGGGGGTGGGCGGCTTTCTGGAACGTTAGCATTTGTGTTGTGGGTCAAGTTAAGCACTGTGAGTGCAGGGCCAACAATCCATTTCTATCCATTTCAAGTAAAGTCAATCCATTTCCCGTCAAGTCAAGTCAAGTCAATCCATTTCAAGTTAATCCGGTTCAAGTCAAGTAAATCCACAAGTCGAGTCAAGCCAAGCCAATCCAAGCAAAGCACAGTGAGTGCAGGGCCAACCGTCAATTTTAATAAAGTCAAGTAAATCCATTTCAATTCAAGTCAAATCAGTCAATTTCAAGTCAAGTCAAGTCAAGTCTAATCATTTCAAGTAAAATCAACTCAAGTCAACTCAATCCATGTCAAGTCAAGTTAATCCATTTCATTACAATCCATTTCAAGTCAGGTCGAATCAATCCATTTCAAGTCAAGTGAATCCAACTCTTCCCCCCTCTCTCTCCCCATCTCACTCTCCCCCCTCCTCTCCCCCTCTCCTTCTCCTCCCTCTCTCTCTCTCCCCCTATCTCATCCCTCTCCCTCCACTTCTTTTTCCCTCCTATCTCTCCCTTTCTCTCCCCCTCTCGCTCTCCCATCTCTCTCTCCCCCTCTCGTTCTCTCCTCTCTCTCTCCTATCTCTCTCCATAGCCTTATCTATCCCTCTCTCCCCTCTGTCTCTCCCACTCTCTCAACCCCGTATCCCGCTCTCCGCCCCTTTTCTGCCCTCCTCTCTCCCTCTCCCGTATCTATATCTCCCCTCTCCCCCCACTCTCTTTCCCCACTCTCTGTCTTCACCTCTATTTCTCTGTCTCCCCCCTCTCTCCCCTCTCCCCATCTCCCACTCTCTCTCCCCACTGTCTCTCCTCAGTCCCTGCCCCTCTCCCTATCTCCCTCATTCCCCTCTCTCGCTCTTTCCCCCTTTCGCCCCATAACTCTCTCCCCCTCTCTCTCTCCCCTCTCTCTATATCCCCATCTCTCTCCCCCCCAATCCATTTCAAGTCAAGTCAAGTCAAATCAAAACCTCTCGCTGTCTTCCCCCCCTCTCCCCTCTCTATCTCCCCTATCTCTTTCCCCCCACTCTCTCCCGTCTCGCTTTCCCCTCTCTCTTTCTCCACCTCTCTATCTCTCCCCCTCTCTATCTCCTCTCTCTCTCCATCTCTCTATCACTCCCTCTCTCTTCCCCCTCTCTCCCCTTCTCTCTATCAACCCCTCTCTCTCATTCTCTCTTTGTGTCCCCCTCTCCATCTCCCTCCCTATACCCACTCTCCCTCCCCTCCCTACCCCCCTGTCTCCTCCATCTCTCTCCCCCTCTCATTCTACCCCTCACTCTCCCTCTCTCTATCACTGCATCTCACTTCCCTCTCTCCCTCCCCTCTTTCCCTCTTCCCATTTCTCCATCTTCCCGCTCACCACAATCTCCCCCCTTTCAGACAAACCTCTCTCCCGAAAACACTCTCTCTCCCCTCTCTCTATCTCCCCCTGGCTCCCCCTCTCTCCCTTCCCCCTCTCTCTCCCACTCTATCCTCCTCTCTTTCCCCCCTTATTTTTCTCCCAGTCTCTCTATACCCCCTTCTCTCGCTCTCCCCTGAATCCACCCTCTCTTTGTCACACCATTATCTATCCCCTTATGTCCCTCCTCTCTCTATCTCTCGCTATCCTCTCTCCCCACTCTCGCCCACTCTCTCTGCCCCCCTAAAGTCAATCCATTTTAGGTCAAGTCAATCAATTTCAAGTCAATCCACTTCAAGTCAAGTCAATCCATCTCCCTCTCCACTGTCTCCCCCCTCTCTTTGCCTCCCCACTCTCTCCACTATCTTCCTCTCTCCTCTCTCTCCCTCCCCTCTCCCCTCCCTCTCTCCCCCTCTCTCTCCCCTCTTGCTCCCCCTCTCTCCTCCCACTCTCTCCCCCTCTCTTTCTCCCCACTCTCTCTCCTCCTCACTCTCTCTCCCCTCACATTCTCTTCCTCTCTCTATCTCCCCTCTCTCTCCCCATCTCTCCTCCTCTCTTTATCTCCCATCTCTCTCCCACAATCTATAACTCCCCCACCCTTATCTCCCCCCCTTCATTTTCACCCCTTCTCTTTCCCCCCACATCCTCCCCTCTCTCTCTCTGCCCCGTCTGTATATCCCCCAATCTCTCCCCTCTCTCCCCCATCTCTCTCCCCAGCTCTCTCTCCGCCTCTCTCTCCCTATCCACCCTCTCCCCCCGCCTCTCTCCCCTCTGTCTCTTCCCCTCACTGAACCCCTATCTCGCTCTCCGGCCTTTTCTCTCCCCTACTCTCTCTTCCCTTTCTCTATCTCCCCATCCCCT
Organism: Raja brachyura; assembly: GCA_963514005.1. The sequence goes on from CAUPSL010000113.1 coordinate 89,287, forward strand.
CCCCCTCTCTGTCCCCCCTCTCCCTTTCCCCCGCCCTCTACTCTCTCTTTATCCTACTCTCCCCGTCTCTCCATCTCTCCCCCTCCCCCTCTCTCTATCCCTCCCTTTTCTCTATCAACCCCTCTCTCTCGTCTCTATCTTCCCCCCTCTCTCCCTCTCCCTTTCGCCCCTTCCCTCTTCCCTATCTCCATCACCATGTCGCTCCCCCCTCTCTCCCCCCCTCTATCTATCCCTCTCACTCTATCCCCCTCACTCCCCCTCTCAATATCTCCCCCGCTCACTCCCCCTCTCTCTCTTTCTCCTCACTTTCGCTCCCTCCATCTCTATATGTACCCCTCTATTTCCGCACTCTTCCCCTCTCTCTGCATTCCCTTCTCTTTCTCCCTCTCCCTCTCTCGTCTCTCTCTCAATCGCCCCCTCTCTCTTCCCCCCCTCTCTCCTCTCTCCTCTCTCTATCTCTCCCCCTCTCTCTTTGCCTCTCTCGCTCTCCCCTCTCTCCCTCCTCTCGCTCTCTGCTCTCCCTCTCTCTCCTCTCTCCCCACTCTTTTCCCCTCTCTCAGTCTACCCTCTCTATCTCTCCCCCTCTCTCCTACTCACCCTCTCTCTCTATTTCCCTCTCCCTATATCCCCCTCTATATCTCTGTATCCACCCGCTCTTTCCTCCTCTCCTCACCTCCCTTCTCTCTTTCCCCCTCTCTTTCTCCCACCCCTCTCTCTCTACCGACCACCCCCCTCTCTCTTCCACATCTCTCTCTCTCTCTTCATTTCGATGCTTATCATGTGCCGGCCAATGGGAATAGTTCAGATGAACTAAAGTGCTCTATCCATCTCTATGAATCTAATTATATCTTGAAAACATCTAGTGATTTGGCCCCCACTGACTTATGTGACAGGGAATTCCACAGATTCTCAAATCTCCGGGTGAAAACGTTTTTCCTTATCACGGTCCTAAATGGCCTACCCCTTATACTTTAACTGTGACCCATGGAGCTGGACTCCCCCAACATCGGGAACACTTTTCCTGTATCTGGCCTAACCAATCATCTAAGAATGTTATATGTTTACAGTGCAAAGATCCCCTTCGCATTCTTCTAAACTCCATCGAAATAAACTCAGTTGACCCATTCGTTCATCAAATGTCAGTCCCGCCATCCCGGGAAATAACCTGCTGAACCCACGCTGCACTCCCTTAAAAGGAAGAATGTCCTTCCTCAAATTAGGAGACGAAAATTGCACAAAATGCTCCAGGTGGGTCTCACCAGGGCCGTGTACAACGGCAGTAGGACCTCCTTGCTCCTAAACTCAAATCTTCTCGCAATGAAGGTTTTATTTCTTCCTGAAGACAGAACTAAAGTACTTTTTCAGGAAGGAACTGCAGATGCTGGAAAACCGCAGGTAGACAAAATTGCTGGCGAAACTCAGCGGGTGCGGCAGCATCTGTGGAGCGAAGGAAATAGGCAACGTTTTGTGCTGAAGAAGAGTTTCGGCTCGAAACGTTGCCTATTTCCTTCGCTCCATAGATGCTGCCGCACCCGCTGAGTTTCTCCAGCAATGTGGTCTACCTGAACTAATGTACGTGTTTACTGGGATAGTGGAACGCAAGGGAGGCTGTCTCAAACAGTGACATCTAGATTAGGGGAGAAATGGGGTCGTTGGCGGTGTAAATAGCAGATGGAGTTGATTCTGAACAAGTGTGAGATGTTGCACTTTAGGAGTTGAAAAGTAAACGCAAAATATACAATTAATGGCATGACCCTTAACATAATTGCAGTATAAAGGTATATTGGGATCTGTGGAAGTCCCAAAACTGTTGAAGGTGCTTTATTTATTAAATACATTTAGTAAAGTCACAATCGAGCGCCTTCCATGACACAAGACCATTTCCAACTCTGCTGCGCCTGCTGCGTCTCTTATGTTCAGCAGCGAGTTCCAATACCCATCGCTATCTCCACTATGCCCCGGCCCTGACGCTCATACCATGAACACACCGTTCCCTCACCTTTGTGTTCCGTTACGCACCAAACTCCAAAGATGCCAGCTAATACCGTCGGTTAACATATACTCATTGTCCTTAACTTAGCTCATTGCTACCACCAGGTGGAAACCACTATTGAACACAAGTACCTTCAATATCCATGTATCCTGTTGGGCCAGGTTGCGATCTAGTGTAAGAATTATTAACATGTTAATTATCCTTACCTTCTGTACCCGGTTATGTACGGAGCCAAGAAGTCTCCACCTTTGTTTAATGAATAAGTGAAGTATCGATTATATAATTTACATATCAATCTATCTCATCCTTGTACTTCCTTAGTAATTATCTTTTTGGCGTATAAATGCTCTGCTGTACCAACTTAGTTTTAGAGTTGGGGTCACAGCCCTTGATAGTGACGCTTCTCTCCTCGTGCAAGTAAAATAAATTCACTGCTGATGGTTAATCTTGTCGTCCACGAGTCTTATTGAAGTGTTTGACGGCGACACCTATGATGAGCGTCTGACGGCACTGGGCCTGTACTCGCTGTAATTTAGAAGAATGAGAGGGGACCTCATTGAAACGTAGAGAATAGTGAAAGGCTTGGGTAGAGCGGATGCGGTGAGAA
>CAUPSL010000116.1:0-87772 GCA_963514005.1 Raja brachyura
CCCGCTTGTGGGTGGAGGATACTCGAAGATGGCCTCCTTGCCTTGCTCGGCGAGCACGCCGATGCCAAAGACGGAGTTGCTCCTCACCTCGTCGTCGGTGTCGCGGGCTCCGGCCTGGAGCATGGGCAGCAGGCGCGGCTACGAACTGCACCGTGGCCGGGCCCGATCGCCTGCACCGTCTCCGCGATGGAGCCGATGGCAAAACGACTTCTCCGCCACCGTGCAGCTGGGTTTCTGAAACACACGGACATCACGGGGGTCACCGTCAGTGCCAGCTCACACACCGCCCCCCCCGGCACTGGGGCACCAGTCAATGCCCCTGGTCCCAAACCAGGGACCCCTCTGAATGGCCTACTCCTGCACCTTTGTCTATTGGAAGGAACTGCAGATGCTGGTTTACACCGAAGATAGGACACAAAATGCTGCAGTAACTCAGTGAATAAGGCAGCATCTCCGGAGGGAAGGAATAGGTGAAGAATGGGAAGAAGGATCTCGACCCAAAACGTCACCTATTCCTTCGCTCCATAGATGCTGCCTCTCCCGCTGAGTTTCTCCAGCATTTTTGTCTCCCTTCCAATTTTCCAGCATCTGCAGTTCTTTCTTAAACATTAAGAATAAGGAAGTCTTTACAGCACTTTGGGTCAGTATTGTGTGTAGTTCTGGTCACCCCAATACAGGAAGGATGCTGAGGCTTTGGAGAGGGTGCAGAGGAGATTGACCAGAATGTTGTCTGGAGAGAGGGTATTAGAGGTGTAAGTTGGACAGGTTGGGACTGTTTTCTGTGAGTGACCTCTGATAGAAGTAGACAAAAATGCTGGAGAAACTCAGCATGTATGGAGCGAAGGAACAGATGATGTTTCCGGTCGAGACCCTTCTTCAGACTGATGTGGGGGTGGGGGGGCGGGAAGAAGAAAGGAAGATTCGGAGACAGTGGGAGAGATGGGAAGGGGAGGGGAAAGAGGGAGAAAGCAGGGACTACTTGAAATTGGAGAAGTCAACGTTGGGGTGTAAACTACCGAAGCGAAATATGAGGTGCTGCTCCTCCAATTTATGGTGGGCCTCACTCTGGCCATGGAGGAGGCCCAGGACAGGAAAGTCGGATTTGGAATGGGAGGGGGAGTTGAATAATATAGAAGTATGTAACATTACAGAGCATACAGTGGGTGGAAATGTCACTGATTAGAGGGCAAAGGTTTAAGGTGAGAGGAGGAAAGTTTACAGAAGATGTGCGTAAGAAGACTTCTGCACCCAGAGAGTTGGAACACGCTGCCAGAGGTGGTGGAGGCAGATTAAGAGGCCTTTGATATGCGGGAAAGGGAGGGACATGGGTCACGCGCAGGCAGGGATTAGTGTCACTTGGCACGGATATTGTGGGCAGAAGGGCCAGTCCCTGTGCTGCACTCTTCTTTTCGGACAAGGTGTTCTGAACAGTTTATCAGCAACTACAGAGCGGTCCTGACCTCCCATCAACCTCGGACTATCTTTAATCGGACTTTGTCTTGCACTAAACTAAACCCTTTATCCTGTAACTGTGCAGTGTGGACGTTTTTTTGTAATCTGCTGACTGGATAGTTTACTTTAGGTTTTTGTTGCGTGCTAACCAGTCAGCAGAAAGGCACTACATGATTACAATCAAGCTACCGACAGGATAAAGGGAATCACGTGTATAGCATTGTTCCCGATGTTGGGGACGTCCAGGACAAGGGGTCACAACTTAAGGATAAGGGGGAAATCCTTTAGGACCGAGATGAGAAGGAATTTTTTCACACAGAGCGTGGTGGGTCTCTGGAATTCTCTGCCACAGAGGGTAGTTGTGGCCAGTTCATTGGATATATTTAAGAGGGAGTTAGATGTGGCCCTTGTGGCTAAAGGGGATCAGAGGGTATGGAGAGAAGGCAGGTACGGGATACTGAGTTGGATGATCAGCCGTGATCATATTGAATGGCGGTGCAGGCTCGAAGGGCCGAATGGCCTATTCCTGCACCTAATTTCTATGTTTCTATGTTTCTAGTGCAAACGTCTCCAGTGAAGTGAAGTTTGACCAAGTTAGGTCTTTATTCTTTGGAGCGCAGAAGGTTAAGGGGGGACTTGATTGAGGTCTTTAAAATGATGAAAGGGATAGACAGAGTTGACGTGGATAAGCTTTTCCCATTGAGGGTAGGGAAGATTCAAACAAGAGGGCATGACATGAGAATTAAGGGACAGAAGTTTAGGGGTAACATGAGGGGGAACTTCTTTACTCAGAGAGTGGTGGCTGTGTGGAATGATCTTCCTGCAGAAGTGGTGGAGGCAGGATCGATTTTAACATTTAAAAGCAAAGTGGATAGGTATATGGACGGGAAGGGAATGGAGGGGTATGGTCTGAGTGCAGGTAGATGGGACTAGGGGAAAATAAATGGTCGGCACGGACTGGAAGGGCCGAGAAGGCATGTTTCCGTGCTGTAATTGTTATATGGTTATATGAAGTGGATAGTAGTTCAGGACCTCTCTAGTTGGTGATAGGATGGTTCAGTTGCCTGATAACAGCTGGGGATGAAACTGTCCTTCAATCTGGAGGTGAACAACAAGATGGAGGCGCAGGCAAGCCCCGAGAGAGCAACAAGATGGAGGGGCAGAATGGTCTCCTTCATCCTTGCCTTCATCGATCGACCATTAACAATAAGGAAGGTAGACAAAAATGCTGGAGAAACTCAGCGGGTGAGGCAGCATCCATGGAGTGAAGGAATAGGTGACGTTTCGGGTCTCGAGCCGAAACGTCGCCTATTCCTTCGCTCCATAGATGCTGCCTCACCCGCTGAGTTTCTCCAGCATTTTTGTCTACCTTGAATCTGGCGGTGTGCGTTCGTTTTCACACTTCTGTACCTCTTGCCCGATGGGAGAGGGGAGAAGAGGGAGTGGCCGGGGGTGAGACTGGTCTATGATTATCCTGGCGGCCTGCAACAAAAAAAGCTTTTCCTTCAATCCTTCTACTCTGGGGCTGTAGAAAGCATCTTGTCTGGCAACATCTCAATCTGGTTTGGGAACAGTTCTGCGCAGGACAGGAAGGCTCTGCAGAGAGTCATGCGTTCGACCAAACGCACTATGGGAACTACACTCACCCCCCTGCAGGACCTAGACACCAGGAGGTGCAGATCCAGAGCCGGCAACATAATGAGGGACCCCTTCCCCCACAGCAACAGACTGTTCCAGCTGCTACCGTTCCTGCCTTCTCCCCATATCCCCTGACTCCGCTATCTTTAAGAGCCCTATCTAGCTCCCTCATGAAAGTATCCAGAGAACCGTCCTCCACCGTCCTCTGAGGCAGAGAATTCCACAGACTCACAACTCTCTGTGAGAAAAAGTGTTTCCTCGTCTCCGTTCTAAATGGCCGACCCCTTATTCTTCAACTGTGGCCCCTGGTTCTGGACTCCCCCAACACCGGGAACATGTTTCCTGCCTCTAGCGTGTTCAAAGCCATAATAGTCTTATATGTTTCAATACGATCCCCTCTCATCCTTCTAAACTCCAGAGTGTACAAGCCCAGCCGCTCCATTCTCTCAGCATCCAACACGCCAAGCAAGGGCAGGACCTTCGCAGTGAATGCTCGGCCTCTGAGTAGTGTTGTAGAGCAGAGGGATCTAGGAGTACAAGTGCATGGTTCCCTGAAGGTCGCAGTATACAAGCCCAGCTGCTCTATTCTTATACACGTGACGAGAAGCAAAGGAAAGCAGACTTGCCGTTTTGCTGAGCAGCAGAGGCAGGAAGCCGGCAAAGTAGGGGGCGAAGATCTGTCCTCCCACAGCGGCGGCGAGGAGAGGGATGCCCTCGCCAGCGTACTCCAGCAACATGGAGTCATACTCCGCCTGACACACAGTTGCAAACAAGTTGTTTAGCGATATAGCATTGCAAACAGGCCCCTCGACCGACTGACTGAGTCCGCGCCGGCCAGCGATCCCCGCACACTAACGCTATCCGACACACACTTACATTTATACCAAGACAATTAAGCACGTCTTTGGAGAGTGGGAGGAAACCCGAGTACCCGGAGAAAGCCCACACAGGTCACGGGGAGAACGTGCAAACTCCGTACACGCAGCACCCGTGTTCAGGATGGAACCCGGGTCGCTGGCGCAGTGAGGCAGCAGCTCTACCCGCTGCGCCGGCGTGCTGGTACAGAAGGTGCGAGACGCAGAGACCCCACCGCACAGATACTCCATAGAATCTCCCCCCCTCCCCCCCTCCTCTTCACCGCTGTCCATCTTCCCCCTCTGGATCAGAAGTGGAGGAGCTCTGGGCCCCGGCCACGCAGACACGGGGTGACCAGGTCACCGCGGACGTTGCCGCTGCCGTTTGCCACATCCCCTCCCCCCAACTCCCTCAGCCCAAGAGACCGAGGAAGATCAGCATGTCCCCAACTACTCTCACCCACACATGCACCGTGGGATGTTTACTGCAAGGAAACAGGCCCCTCAGCCCGCCCCCTCACCCCTGCAGCAGTCTGAAGAAGGGTCTCGACCCGAAACATAGAAATTAGGTGCAGGAGTAGGCCATTCGGCCCTTCGAGCCTGCACCGCCATTCAATATGATCATGGCTGATCATCCAACTCAGTATCCCGTACCTGCCTTCTCTCCATACCCTCTGATCCCCTTAGCCACAAGGGCCACATCTAACTCCCTCTGAAATATAGCCAATGAACTGGCCTCAACTACCCTCTGTGGCAGAGAGTTCCAGAGACCCACCACTCTCTGTGTGAAAAAAGTTCTTCTCATCTCGGTCCTAAAGGATTTCCCCCTTATCCTTAAGCTGTGACCCCTTGTCCTGGACCTCCCCAACATCGGGAACAATCTTCCTGCATCTAGCCTGTCCAACCCCTTAAGAATTTTGTAAGTTTCTATAAGATCCCCCCTCAATCTCCTAAATTCTAGAGAGTATAAACTGAGTCTATGCAGTCTTTGTTCATAAGACAGTCCTGACATCCCAGGAATCAGTCTGGTGAACCTTCTCTGCACTCCCTCTATGGCAATAATGTCCTTCCTCAGATTTGGAGACCAGAACTGTACGCAATACTCCAGGTGTGGTCTCGCCAAGACCCTGTACAACTGACGTAGAACCTCCCTGCTCCTATACACAAATCCTTTTGCTATGAAAGCTAACATACCATTCGCTTTCTTCACTGCCTGCTGCACCTGCATGCCTACTTTCAATGACTGGTGTACCATGACACCCAGGTCGCGCTGCATCTCCCCTTTTCCTATTGCCCATTCCTTCTCTTTGTCTGTCCCGCTCAGTTCCTCCAGCATTTTGTGTCGACCTGCAGAAACAACTAATGGCTGTGAGGCTTGCAGCCAAGTCTCCTCCACCCACCTCCTGCTCCTCGTCTGACTCTGTCTCGTCATTCTCCGGATCTTGGCAGGTTGTCTGAGGGGCACAAAGTGAACAGTCAGCATCCAGCTGGAAGCAAAAATGTGTGCAGGGCATTGGGAAAACCCCTTGACCTGGCCTGCCCCACAACGGGCTGCTCTGCTGGGCAGTGGCAGGGCCAGGTGAGGGTTTACCCTCTCCCAGAGCGGGTACAGTGGGCAGGGGCACGGAGGTTGGCCCTCTCCAAGAGCAGTTCTGTTGGGCAGAGGCAGGGAGGTTCATCACGAGCAGGGTCTGTGGGCAGAGGCAGGCAGCTGCACCCTCTACCACAACGGGTCGAGTGGGCAAGTGAAAGAGTTAGTTAGTAGTCGATTGTTGTCATATTTAAGCTTTCCCGTTGTAAAAAGCCAATTGTGTTGCATGATGGGATTTGGCCAAAATCATCATGACAAGGTTTTTTTTTACGGAAGTTAAATAGTTCACAGCTCTCTTACAGGTTTTTTTAATGTAAGTTGAAGAGGTTAATCAGATAAGAAGGGGCCCAGAAGATGCCATTGGGATGACTGGCATTTGGCAAAGTGTGGAGGTGGCTGAAGGTATATTAACCCCGGTTTTCTGGTATTTCTTTGTGTGTGCTGCTGGAGATTTGGAGGTAAAACTGTTGCCTCTGGGTCTCTAGGTCCACACCCGTCAGACGTTAAATTAAAGCTTTGTGTGGTCTTAAGAATTTGTACTTTGTCTATCTTTTTAAGTGAACTTTTTCACAAGGTGCAGTGGGCTTTACCCTCTCCCAGAGTGAGTTGAGTGGGCAGGGCTAGGGGGCAGGGAAGTTTACCCTCTCCCAGAGCGGGTCTAGTGGGCAGGAGGCGTCAGGGATAGCTGGGCGGAGACGGGGGGCTGTGGTGATGACCTTTTTCTGCAGCACGTTGCGGATGGCCTTGCAGATCTCGTCCAGCCGCCCCGGCTCCTTCAGCGCGTCCCCTTTGCAGTTCTTCAGCACGTTGTTCATGGACTCCAGGATGGTCATCACCACCAGACGGTCCTTCTCCTCGTGGATGGTTTTCAGGTAGTTTGGGAAGACCATCGCAAGCAGCTTCTGGAAACCTGCAACAGGGATGTTGTTCATTCAAAGTGGCATCACAGGTGGATCGGGTGGTCAAACTGGTCGCCCAGAGCAGGGGGACAATAGACAAAAGGTGCAGGAGTAGGCCATACAGCCCTTCGAGCCAGCACCACCATTCAATGTGATCATGGCTGATCATCCCCAATCAGTACCCCGTTCCTACCTTCTCCCCATATCCCCTGACTCCGCTATCTTTAAAAGCCCTATCTAGCTCTCTCTTGAAAATATCCAAAGAACCGACCTCCACCGCCCTCTGAGGCAGAAAATCACAACTCTCTGTGTGAAAAAGTGTTTCCTTGTCTCCGTTCTAAATGGCTTACCTCTTATTGTTAAACTGTGACCCCTGGTTCAGGACTCCCCCAACATGGGGAACATGTTTCCTGCCTCGAGCGTGTCCAAACCCTTAATAATCTTATATGTTTCCAGAGGCATATAGGCAGAGAATTATGTGAGAAAAATTGTTTCCTCGTCTCTGTTCTAAATGGCTTACCCCTTATTCTTAAATTGTGGTCCCTGGTTCTGGACTCCCCCAACATCGGGAATCAAGGACCAAAGGACATGGGTTTACGCTGAAGGGGAAATGATCTCATAGGAATCTGAGGGGCAACTTTTTCACACAGAGGATGTTGGGTGCATGGAACGAGCTGCCGGAGGAAGTAGTTGAGGTTGCGACTATCCAAACGTTTAAGAAACAGTTGGGCAGGTGCATGGATAGGACAGGTTTGGAGGGATATGGACCAAACGCAGGCTGGTGGGACTAGTGTACCTGAGACACTGTTGGCCGGTGCGGGCAAGTCAGTGGTACATAGAAACATAGACAACAGGTGCAGGAGTCGGCCATTCGAGCCAGCACTGCCATTTAATATGATCGTGGCTGATCATCCAAAATCAGTACCCCATTCCTGCTTTCTCCCCATAGCCCCTTATTCCGTTAGCCCTAAGAGCTAAATCTATCTCTCTTTTGAATCCATCCAGTGAATTGGCCTCCACTGCCTTCTGTGGCAGAGAATTCCACAGATTCAAAACTCTCTGGGAGAGAAAGTTTCATTGGCCTTCCACTTATTTTTAAACTTTGACCCCTGGTTCTGGACTCCCCCAACATCAGGAACATTTTTACCGCATCTAGCCTGTCCAATCCCTTAAGAATTTTATGTTTCTATAAGATCCCTTCTGAGCCTTCTAAATTCTCGTGAATACAAGCCCAGTCGATCCATTCTTTCATCATATGACAGTCCCGCCATCCCGGGAATTAACCTGGTGAACCTACGCTGCACTCCCTCAATAGCAAGAATGTCCTTCCTCAAATTGAGACCAAAACTACACACAATACTCCAGGTGTGGTCTCACCAGGGCCCTGTACAACTGCAGAAGGACCTCCTTGCTCCTATACTCAAATCCTCTCGCTTTGAAAGCCAACAAGCCATTGGCTTTCTTCACTGCCTGCTGTACCTGCATGCTTACTTTCAGGGACTGATGTACAAGAACACCCAGGTCTCGCTGCACCTCCCCTTTCCCTGATCTGACACCATTCAGATAATAATCTGCCTTCTTGTTCATGCCACCAAACTACAGGGCCAGGGGTTATGGGAAGAAGGCAAGAGAATGGAGTTAGGAGGGAGAGATAGATCAGGCATGATTGAATGGCGGAGAAGACTTGATGGCCTAATGTATGAGCATGAACACTGCTGCGTCTGGGGGCTGGTCCGGGATGTCAGGCAGCATCTGAGCAAAGGGCAGCCAAAGTTTGTACTTCAGGTCAAAGGTCCTTGTCAGAATGAAGGGTCCTGTCACAGCGTGACGGTCACGGTGGTGCAGCGGTAGAGTTGCTGCCTTGCAGCCAATGCAGCGCCGGAGACCCAGGTTCCATCCCGACTACGGGTGCTGTCTGTACGGAGTTTGTACATTCCCCCCGTGGGTTTTCTCCGAGATCTTCGGTTCCCTCCCACACTCCAAAGACGTGCAGGTTTGTAGGTAAATTGGCTTGGTGTAAATGTAAAAAATGTCCCCAGTGGGTGTAGGATAGCGTTAGTGTGTGGGGATCGCTGGTCGGCACGGACTCAGTGGGCTGAAGGGCCTGTTTCCGAGATGTATCTGTAAACTAAACTCGACCTGAAACGTTAGCTCTGTTGTCTTTGCAAGTTGCTGCCACAGGCCTTTTCTGTTTGTATTTCAGGAGACTGGCTGATTGAGGAATAAATACATAGAAACATAGAAATTAGGTGCAGGAGTAGGCCATTCGGCCCTTCGAGCCTGCACCGCCATTCAATATGATCATGGCTGATCATCCAACTCAGTATCCTGTACCTGCCTTCTCTCCATACCCTCTGATCCCCTTAGCCACAAGGGCCACATCTAACTCCCTCTTAAATACAGCCAATGAACTGGCCTCAACTACCTTCTGTGGCAGAGAGTTCCAGAGACCCACCACTCTCTGTGTGAAAAAAGTCCTTCTCATCTCGGTCCTAAAGGATTTCCCCCTTATCCTTAAGCTGTGACCCCTTGTCCTGGACCTCCCCAACATCGGGAACAATCTTCCTGCCTGTCCAACCCCTTAAGAATTTTGAACGTTTCTATAAGATCCCCTCTCAATCTCCTAAATTCTAGAGAGTATAAACCGAGTCTATGCAGTCTTTGTTCATAAGACAGTCCTGACATCCCAGGAATCAGTCTGGTTCCAGAGTGGAGCTTCCTCAGTGCGTGTGCGTGCAGACAACCAGCACCGCTCCAGGCGAGGGCCAAACCGTTACCTTCCAGGTTCTGATCGGTGGGGTTCTCCTGCGCGACTTTGTAAAGGGCGCAGCACAGCTGGCCAACAGCCTCGTAAGCGGACTTCCTGACGTTGACATGCGGATACTGCAAAAAACAGACGGCAACGACCTGGAATTAGTCATCTGGCACAACCACGATCGGGCCGAGCTAGAGAAAAGCCTCCAGTCCTTGGGGGACATTTCACCCCTTCACGAGGTGCCTCTCGACATACGGAGCATTCTGTGTGAAGGGGAATCACGTTAGAGGCAGGAATGAGAGTGGCCAATTTGCCCAGAGCAAGCCCTCAAGAGGCAGCCAACTGTTGGACTGATGTTGACTGAGGACATTTGGAGCAGGCCGCTGTTCACAGATGTTATAAATATCAGGCACACGAGCATTCACCGGAAAGACGGAGTGTCACAACACAGCAGGTTGGAGTTCTGGCAGCACCAAGCTTCCACCCACAGTGAGGCCACCCCACCCGAGAGTACAACGCTCCCTCACCCCCTGCCCACAGTGAGGCACTCCCCCACCCCCCCCCGCCCACAGTGCGGCACTCCCACACTACAGCTCCCTCAGTTTGGGGGGGGTCTCGGATATCAAAGCCCCCCTCCCCAGCTGTACACGGGGCTGGGAGTGCGGGACGTGTTGGTCGTGAGGTGATTTTTAAACTCCAAACGCAGTTTCATGGGCCACCAAACACAGTGCACCACTTGCTCTCGCACGGGCTCTCACTGGTCAAGCCCGCTCTCACATGCAGCCGCTGGGCTCCATGGCTGCTCTCGCTCTCGGAGGGGGCGGGGTGAAGGTCGGCACGGCCGGGTACTCACGTCGGTGATGCGGAAGATTTCCTCGAAACACGACTCCATGTACGGCATGAAGGCAGCCCTGGGGCAAAGAGAACAGGTTTAGCCGGAGGGCGGGGGGGGGGGGGGGGAAGAGGAGGTTGGGGTTAATAGACAACAGACAATAGAGGCAGGAGTAGAGGCCATTCAGCCCTTCGAGCCAGCACTGCCATTCAATGTGATCATGGCTGATCATCCCCAATCAGTACCCCGTTCCTGCCTTCTCCCCATATCCCCTGACTCCGCTATCTTTAAGAGCCCTATCTAGCTCTCTCTTGAAAGTATCCGGAGAACCGCCCTCTGAGGCAGAGAATTCCACAGACTCACAACTCTCTGTGAGAAAAAGTGTTTCCTCATCTCCGTTCTAAATGGCTTACCCCTTATTCTTAAACTGTGTGGCCCCTGGTTCTGGACTCCCTCAACATCGGGAACATGTTTCCTGCCTCTAGCGTGTCCAAACCCTTAATAATCTTATATGTTTCAATAAGATCCCCTCTCATCCTTTTAAACTCCAGAGTATACGAGCCCAGTCGCTCCATTCTCTCAGAATATGACAGTCCCTCAATAGCAAGAATGTCCTTCCTCAAATTAGGGGACCAAAACTGCACACAATTGTAATCATGTATTGTCTTCCCCCGTCATCTTAAACTTATGTCCTCTGGTCCTCGATTCCCCTACACTGGGCAAGAGACTCTGTGCATCTACCCGATCTATTAGAACCATAGAAACATAGAAATTAGGTGCAGGAGTAGGCCATTCGGCCCTTCGAGCCTGCACCGCCATTCAATATGATCGTGGCTGATCATCCAACTCAGTATCCCGTACCTGCCTTCTCTCCATATCCCCTGATCCCCTTAGCCACAAGGGCCACATCTAACTCCCTCTTAAATATAGCACCTATTCCACCTCATGATTTTATACACCTCGTATACTGGACACTCGGGACATTTTTTGCAATTTTAACCATGGTTAATTAACCTACAAACAAACCCGCACGTCTTTGGGAGTGTGGGATGAAACCGGAGCTCCCGGAGGAAACCCACGCAGATCACAGGGAGAACGTGCAAACTCGGTAAAAACAGTGCCCGTGATCGGGATGGAACCCGGGTCTCTGGCGCTGCGGGGCAGCAGCTCTACCCGCTGCCCTGCCCTTTGGTCTGTGCAACAGGCCAGGTGAATGCTGACGTCAATGACCATTCAAAGTAAAACCGCTCCTTCGGGAATTAAAGGGATTGGGGGGGGGAGGGGATCTAAGGTTTTAGGGTCAAAGTCAGCCATGACCTTGGTGAAAGGTAGAACTGGAACGAGGGGAAGAGTGGTCTTAAGACCCTCACTTTTCCAATGTTCCAGACCCTCAGAAACATCCCTTTTCTTGCCTTCTAAATGCAACTGTTTCTATATTGGGAACGAGTGCAAAGAAGATTTATGAGAACGTTGCGAAGACTCAAGGGACTGGGCGACAGGGAGAGGTTGTGTAGGCTGGGACTCTATTCCTTGGAGCGCAGGAGGATGAGGGGTGATCTTATAGAAGTGTATAAAATGCACAGTCTCTTGCCCAGAGTAGGGGAAGTTGAGAAGGGGATGATCAGCCATGATCACATTGAATGGCGGTGCTGGCACGAAGGGCCGAGTGGCCTACTCCTGCACCTATTGTCTAATGTCAGAGGTCATGGGTTTAATGTGAGAGGGGAGAGATTTCATACGGATCCGAGGGGCAACTTTTTCACACAGAAGGTTCACAAGTTCTAGGAGCAGAATGAGGCCATTTGGCCCCTTAAGTCTACTCCACCATTGAATCGTGGCTGATCTATCTTTGCCTCTTAACTCCATTCTCCTGCCTTCTGTCCGTAACCCCAGATTCCTGGGTGGCGGGAGTGTGGAACGAGCTGCCACAGGACGTAGTTGAGGCAGATACGATTGTTTAAAAGCCACTTGGACAGGTACATGGATAAGAAAGGGTCAGAGGGATACTGCGGCAGTTACCGTGGTGATGGGGGTAGCAGGGTCACACACTACGGTGATGACGGGCCTGGCCACGGTGAGCCTGCGCCGATTGGCAGCGAGTGAGGAGGGGGGCATGGGGGTGGGGGTGGGGGAGTTGACCCCTCTCCCAGAGCACTCACCCAGAGTTGACGGAGATCTCTCCCAGGGCGTCGCAGGCATCCTCCTTCTCATCCAGGTAGGCGTTCTCCACACTGAAACTGCAGGCAGGAGGGAGACGGGGCAGTGTTCAGCAGTGAGGGACACGGTCCAGCCCGGCCCGACACAGCCTGACCCAGCCCAACCCAGCCCAGCCCAGCCCAGCCCGACCCAGCCCGGCCCGACCTAGCGCAGCCCAGCCTAGCCCGGCCCAGCCCAACCCGGTCCAGCCCAGCCCAGCCCGACCCAGCCCGACCCGGCCCAGCCCGACCCGGCCCAGCCCGGCCCGGCCCGGCCCGGCCCAGCCCGGCCCAGCCCAGCCCAGCCCGGCCGGGCCCGGCCCAGTCCAGTCCAGCCCAGCCCAGCCCAGCCCAGCCCAGCCCAGCCCAGCCCAGCCCAGCCCAGCCCGGCCCGACCCATCCCAGCCCGGCCCGGCCCGGCCCAGCCCAGCCCAGCCCAGCCCAGCCCAACCCAACCCAGCCCAGCCCAGCCCAGCCCAACCCAGCAGCAAACCCCTCCCCTCCACTCAAAAGTGATAGGAGCAGAATCAAACCATCCGGCCCATTAAATCTACACCATTCAATCATGGCTGATCTATCTCTCCATCCTAACCCCATTCTCCTGCCTTCTCCCCATAACCTCTGACACCCGTACTGATCAACAATCTATCTATCTCAGCCTTAAATATATCTGCTGACTTGTGGCCTCCACAGCCGTCTGTGGCAAAGAATTCCACAGATTCACCGCCCTCTCACTAAAGAAATACCTCCTCATCTCCTTCCTGAAGGAACGTCCTTGAATTCTGAGGCTGTGACCTCTGGTCCTAGACTATCCCACAAGTGGAAACATCCTGTCCACATCCACTCTATCCAAGCCTTTCATCAGGGCAACTGAATCATCCGTCCTACCACAACCAGAGAGCAGTCCGGAACTGCTATCTCCCTAGTTGGTGACCCTCGGCCTAGTCTTGATCGGACTTTGCCGGCTTTACCTAGCCAAAACGCTATTCTCTGATCGTGTATCTGTACACTTTAGACGGCTCGATTGTAATCATGTGTTGTCTTTCTGCTGACTGGTTAGCACACGACAAAAGCTTTTCATTGTACCTCGATACACGTGACAATAAGCTAAAACTTCAGAAAGTTCCACTGGATGAAGGGGAACTTAAACGAGGACATTGCTGGCTGAAGCCCCCTCCGCTGGCTCTCTGTAACCAGGGTGGGGGGGGGGGGGGGGTGGGATCCCCCGCTGTCTCCCTGGGCAGCCGATGACATGAACTGAGGGGGGGGGGGGGGGGGGGGGGAGGGGATGAGGAGTTTGTCTCATACAGAGAAACATAGAAATTAGGTGCAGGAGGAGGCCATTCGGCCCTTCCAGTCTGCACTGCCATTCAATATGATCATGGCTGATCATCCAACTCAGTATCCCGTACCTGCCTTCTCTCCATACCCTCTGATCCCCTTAGCCACAAGGGCCACATCTAACTCCCTCTTAAATATAGCCAATGAACTGGCCTCAACTACCCTCTTTGGCAGAGAGTTACAGAGACCCACCACTCTCTGTGTGAAAAAAGTCCTTCTCATCTCGGTCCTAAAGGATTTCCCCCTTATCCTTAAGCTGTGACCCCTTGTCCTGGACCTCCCCAACATCGGGAACAATCTTCCTGCATCTAGCCTGTCCAACCACCCCTTAAGAATTTTGTAAGTTTCTATAAGATCCCCTCTCAATCTCCTAAATTCTAGAGAGTATAAACCTAGTCTATGCAGTCTTTGTTCATAAGACAGTCCTGACATCCCAGGAATCAGTCTGGTGAACCTTCTCTGCACTCCCTCTATGGCAACAAGTCTCAGGCTTGGTGTGCCTGTTTAATTGTGCAGGTGGTGCCAGCGTTGGTTGGCGGGCAGACTCGCGCTCACGGCGGCAGCAGCGCCAGGCCGTACCCGGTGATGTCAGCATCGTCCTCCTCCTCCTCCTCCTCGGTGATGGGCTCGTCCTCATCCAGGTCATCGTCCAGCAGCAGGAACGTCTTGCTGTCGTTGTCATAGTGGGCCTGCAGTGGGCACAGAGTGGGCACATGCCAGCTGTTTACAGCTCTTACTTTAGTTCACAGATCCAGCGCAGAAACAGGCCCTTCGGCCCACTGGGTCTACGCCGCACATTAACACTAGCCCACACACACACACATACACACCAGGGACAATTTACTATTTTACTGAGCCAATTAACCTACAAACCTGCATGTCTTTGGAATGTGGGAGGAAAGCGGAGATCCCAGATAAGACCCGCGCAGGTCACGGGGAGAACGTACAAACTCCGTACAGTCAGCACCCATAGTCAGGATGGAACCTGGGTCTCTGGCGATGTGAGGCAGCTGGTCCACCCACTGTGCCACTGTGCCATGCTGGGTGGGCATCCTCACCTACAGGCTCAAAACCTGCCGGGATCTTGCAGGAAGAACGCACCAGGGCTGAGAGGACTGATCATTTCTCCGGCTGAAACAGAACAGTAGCCTTCTGCTGAAAGAATGGCTCTGAATTATAGATGTGGGTATGTTACAAAACTTACCTTGAGCAGCGCTGCAGTTCTGCCGCTCCCCGTGTGCGTGACTTTGGCGCCTTTCAGAGGGGGGCGGGCTTAAAGTGCCATTTTTCCACAGACTGGGAAAATCGATCCATGTCGGGCGGTTTCGTTGCGGAAGAAAAATCTCTCCGACATTTCATTCATGAAGGTATTTTTAAATTACGCTAGATTATTTATTATCTAGTGTAATTTAAAAATCACCTTCAAAAGCCGTGAGCGCCGACAACGGGAAGGATTTTGCGTAGGGGAGAAAAAAATGTACACCGTTTATTTTTATATTAAAAGTTGGTTTTTAGGGAGGCTTTAATAGTAAGATTAAATGAGAACTTACCAGTTTGAAGTTTGATCTTTATTTTATGAGGAGTACGATGAGGGATTACGTGAAGACCCCGCCAGCACGCATGCGCGACATTCTTCAAAGCAGTGGTGTGAAATCACAGATGGCAACGTAGACTAATATAGTAAGATAAGAGAGAACTTCCATACCAGTTGATCTTTATAAAAGAGGGCTGGGAGCGGAGGGCACGTAATCCCTCATCGTACTCCTCATAAAATAAAGATCAAACTTCAAACTGGTAAGTTCTCATTTAATCATACTATTTTACTTCGGAGTCACGTGAGTGACTACGTGAAGATTTCAAAGCTCTGTGATTTCATGCCCTGGAAACTCCATGCTCACACACCGCTATGCTGGGATAAGAGGATGAACGTAATTCAGACATAACACCGGCTGAAAAATAAAATAGGTATTTATTCATACCAAACACAAAAATATATATCCCATGAAGGGTAAATTATTTGGCAGAGCTCAAAATTCTCCCTGCATAAGAGTCAGTGGAGGCCACGGGTTTATTATAAAAGCGATGAAACGTCCTCTCATTACTCCAACCCGCTGTGGCCAGGATGTGGTCCAATGGTACCTCCATCATCCTAGCCGCCGACGTGGATGCCGCCCTGGTGGAGTGAGATTTGAATATATTAGTGTCTATCCCCGCCGCATCCAGAACCACCCTTATCCATCTAGAAATGGTTTGCACCGTGACTTTGTGGTGAGGCTTTTTGTGGCTTATGAGCAAAGCTTTCTCCGTGCCCCTGAGATTTTTTGTGACTGAGATGTATCGTGATAATAAAGTGACAATGCAAAGTCGAGTATCTGCCGGGTAGGCTAGAAACTCTAAGTATGTCCAGACGTTCCGGGTCGATCTTGTTTTAACAGCCCCTGCACATAAAAGGTGATTTTGTCATTGGATATGGACATGGCATCCAGATTTAATTTGTGCAGGGACTGGACTCGTTGTGCCGTGACGAGTGCCATGATCATTACCACCTTGTAGGTAAGCTTGTCCAGGGTAAGTCCTGAGTTAGGTGTCCATCCTCGCAGCATAGTTAATACTATGCTGATATCCCATGTGTGGTTGTATCTGGGCCTGGGGGGATTGGAATTGTATATTCCTCTCATTAGTTTTGATACTAATGGATGTGATCCAATGCCCAATTGGTCACTCCCCTTGCCCAGGTAGGTCGATAGGGCACTCCTGGCACAGTTAATGGCACTATAGCTCAGTCCTTTGTCATGGTGAAGGGTTGCCAAGAATTCCAGAACTTCTGTAATGGTTGCTGATTCGTAGGTAGTGTTGGTTGCAGAGCAGAATTTTTCCCATTTCCTGATGTAGGTCAGGTACTGCTTACGGGTGGACTCCCTGCACGATGCTGAGATGGTATCCATGGTTCTGCTGGTGAGTCCGTACCCCAAAAGTGGCCGTTTCAGAACCTGCAAATCAACAGGTCCATGCGGTCATGACATGGGTGGTGTTCTCCTGTGACGGGATGTATAAGCAGGTTAGGTCGTTTATTGACCCTAATACAAGGTTCTGTGGCCATCTTCTGTACCATTGGGAACCATGGTTGGGTAGGCCAGTCGGGCACGACCAAAATACCCGATGCGGAGTCTTGTCTGATTTTCTGCAAGACCCGACTGATGAGGCAGAAGGGGGGAAATGCATAACAGAACAAGTCCCCCCAGTGTAGCGTGAAAGCATCCATTGCTACTGCCCCTGGGTCTGGTTCCCAAGCAACATATGTTGGCAGTTGGTGATTTAATCTGGACGCAAAAAGGTCGATATCTGGTGTCCCATAACGTTCTACAATATCTGTGAACACTTTTCGATCCAACATCCATTCTATGTTGTCGTTAAATTTGCGTGACCTGGTGTCTGCCACTGTATTTAGTTTACCTGGGAGGTAAGTGGCTGAAATCCAAATTTCTCTTTGCAGACACCAGTGCCAGATATTGTTAGCCAATTCATCACACGATATCGACTTTATTCCACCCATGTGGTTAATGTAAGCCACCACCGTGGTATTGTCAATTTGTAATCTAACATGTATTTTGTGCATGTCTGAGCAGTATGCCCTAAGGCCATGAAATGCTCCCAGCATTTCTGAATGGTTAATCCCCAGTGTGTTGAATTGGGTTAGTTCTAGTGCATTCCATCTTCCTCCACAACTAGTGGTGGTATTAGTTGCTCCCCAACCTTGGGCACTGGCATCAGTTTGTAAGATGATCGAGGGATTGATGATAATGATGGGTTTTGAACAATTTTGAGCATTCTCCATCCACCAATTTAATTCGGTTTTTGCCTTTTCTGGCAATTTCATAGGCCTGTCGAAATGGCCTGCATGTCTTTTAAGAGCTATAATTTTAGCTCTTTGTAGGTTTTGATAATGTAATGGTCCGAATTGTGCTGCGGGGAAAGCAGCCACTATCTTCCCAATTACCCTGGCCACCTGCCGTATGGCTGGATCCCTGATGCCAGTAAGGCTCCTGCAAGCCTCTATCAAGTCCACCGCTTTATTTGGTGGTAAAGTAATAGACATTTGCACCGAGTCAATGGTAAACCCCAAGTATTCCATGGTGGTTGAGGGTTTCAGTTTTGATTTATCTGGATGTATGATGAATCCCAGCTTTTGGAAAAGATGTTTTGTGGCTAAAACTGCCAATGTAGCCATTTCCAAATTCTCCCCAACAATGAGGATATCATCAAGATAGGCCATTACAGTGTGATTCTGTTTTCTTAGGTAGGCCAAAGCTGGTTTCAACATTTTGGTAAACAGTCTGGGTGCTGATGATAACCCATTGGGCAAGGCTTTGTATTGCCATAGTTGTTCCATCCAGATAAATTTTAGGTATTTCCTATGATCCTTGTGTATTGGTACTGAATAGTATGCATCTTTGAGGTCAATGCATGCCATATAGTACCCATAGGCTATTAACTGCCTAGCTGTGTCAAAGGTATCCATTTTGAAATGAACATACTGAACAGAAGTATTTAGTTCGGTCAGATCTATAATTATGCGGCACCCGCCATCGTTTTTATTTTTGGTAAATATATTGGATACGAACTCCTGAGGCTCTCTGGTGGTTTTCTCAATTACTCCTTTTTCAATTAGCCTCAACAGTTCAGCATGCCCCGCCGTTCTTTCTCTTTGTGAAAGTATAAACTTCCGGCTAGGTGAATGCTGGACCGGGGTAGGGAGTTCGTAAATAAATTCAATTTTGTAGCCCTGAATACTTCCGAGTATGTAAGGATCAGAGGTAAGTGTGCGCCAAACTTCATAACACAAGTGCAACCGGCCCCCCACATTTTGTGAATTTAGGCAAGGAATGTTCCTGGGGAAGCCAGACCCACCTACCTCCATGGTTATTGTCGGTGTTGTGGCCTCTGTCCTTGTTTCTTCTGTTGAGTTGACACGGTGTAGGGGTGGCGCAGTTTCCAAGAAGGCCGGGCTGGGCCATGGCCTAAAAAAGACCGCTGTGCAGGTGGACCGGCCTTCGAGCTTTCACCACCGGCAGGTCTGTGATAAAATCGCTGGCCGGTGGGTGTGTAGGGGTGCTGCCGTTGTGGGTAATGAGGTTTAAATGAACCGAGTACCTTGATGAGGCCTAAGGCCTTGGCCTCCTCGTCCAGGTCTTTCACCTGTTTGGGAAGGTTGTCCCCAAACAGTAGGTTCGGTGGTTGAACGTTCCCTGGTTTGCACAACCCCGCAAATTTGGGGTTGAGTGCCGGTTTTATGATGCTCTTCCTGAAGTTATTAATCTCATATTGTGTGTTGCACAATAGAGCCAGGGCATCTTGTAATTCCTCCGGTAACTCAATTCCCACTGCAGTTCTGGCCACTGCCGTAATTCCGGCGGTCAATAGCTTCTGGATCTTCTGCAGTTTGACTTCTTGCCCTCTAATCATGGGGCTCATGTTCCCCCAAATGGGGTTGTTCACCGTAGGAACATTTAGGGAGTTGCAATTCTCCGGAGCTAAATATTTTTCGGCTGTGGTGTGAATAGCCTGCTCCTGGAGCTGGTTTGTAGTCATATAATTTATGCTAGCTGCCAGCTTTGGATGGATAGGTAGGCCTTTCTGAGAAGGCACTGCATTTTTGTTGACCATCTCCAGCAACTCTTCCTGCACCCCAGACACTGTAGGTTCTTCAGCCAACTCCCCCTCTTCGGGGTCAGCCCAGTTCTGACCCCCAATGCTCCCCTGCGAAGAGGGCGAGACATTAGGCAGTCCGTGATAGGAGCCTGCCGTGGGCCTGCGAAGAGGCCCACCGTGACTCTGCCCCTGCAAAAGCAGGTCACGCTGGAGCATTTGCTCCATCATCCGCTCCATGCGGGAAAGACGACCTCCGTCGCTTTCAACGAACGGGGTGTCCTCGGGTCCGGACTCAGCTGAGTCAGCGGCCCCGGCCGACTTTCTGGTGGAATTGCCGCCTGACCGCGGTGTACCAGACGCTCTTCTGGGCGAAAAGTCGGGAGCTGCAGGTTGTACCTGTAGCTCGGGAGAACCAGCCCGCTGCTGGCTACTCTCCATGGCGGCAGCTCTAGCCGCTGCTCGTTTAGATTTCCTAGATTCCATTCTTCCGTCGACGCTCACCCTCCGGTGAGGCTTACCTTGCGTAAGTTTTTTAAACTTACGCTGGAGGAGCCCCGCTCCTCCCGACTGCCGCTTCTGCATGCGTACGATGATATGTCGCGCATGCGTGCTGGCGGGGTCTTCACGTAGTCACTCACGTGACTCCAAAGTAAAATCATATTTTCATGTTGCAAAATGGGGTCCAAAAAAATGTATGAACCAACAGTATTTTTCCTCCCGACTTCACCGCTAACCGCAACGTTCCAATCCACCGCATTCCACTAAAACCCACTCGCTAGTTGATTTAAATGGCCATTAATTTACAGGCATTAAACACTAAATTCCTTCCATTTGGCCCAGAAATTCATGAAAATGAGATTTAAAAATTATGTTATATTGTGGATTATTGTGTGAATGTTATTTGGACACTCAGGCAATTTAAAAAAAAGTTTATCTTTTCTTAAGAAATGGATAGATGTTTAGATCTACTCATTGAATTTTGCGTAACCCATGAAATTAGATAACTAACTAATTATATGCTTTAATTTCAGATCATCCAAGTAAGATTGTTTCATGGGTTACGCAAAAAGCTGGAGAAACTCAGCGGGTGCAGCAGCATCTAAGGAGCGAAGGAGATAGGCGACGTTTCGGGTCGAGACCCTTCTTCAGACAAGGGTCTCGACCCGAAACGCCGCCTATCTCCTTCGCTCCTTAGATGCTACTGCACCCGCTGAGTTTCTCCAGCTTTTTGTGTAACCCTCGATTCTCCAGCATCTGCAGTTCCTTCTTTAAGATTGTTTCATATTTGTTTCAGAATGCTTCATCTATAATAACTGAAAATTTCATTGAGTTCCCTTTATTTTTAAGAAAGTTATGGGCTTTTAACTGTTTTAGATCACAGCTTTTGAGTTAAGTCAATTGAAAGGCAATGGGGAACAAGATGCTAATTTCCGAGTATGAAAATGGTCATAACTTTTTTTAATACTGAAGATATGAAAGTGAATTAGGTGTTAAATTAAACTTCTTTTTATGCTTTATCTGATGGGATAAATTGCAGACTTGATTTTTAAAATCTCAAAAATTTGTAACATTGCTAATAGATGGACACAAAGTGCTGGCGTAACTCAGACTGAAGACGGGTCCTGACCTGAAACACCACCCATCCTCAGATGCTGCCAGACCCGCTGAGTTACTCCAGCATTTTGTGTCCATCTTTGTGAATGCGCAGAATCTTTTACCCAGACTATGGGAATCAAGAACCAGAGGACATAGGTTTATGTTGAGGGGAAAAGATTAAATAAGAACCTGAGGGGCAACCTGAGGGTTGTGGGTGTATGGAGCGAGATGCCAGAGGAGGTAGTTGAGGCTGGGACTA
The DNA here is from genome assembly GCA_963514005.1 of Raja brachyura. Next base: position 21,062 of record CAUPSL010000116.1, read on the forward strand.
TAACAATGTTTAAAACATGGATAGGACGGGTTTAGAGGGATATAGGCCAAGCAAGGGCAGGTGGGACTAGTGTAGATGGGATGGGCAAGTTTCCACGCTGTGTGAGTCCAGAGCTATGGTTTAGTGGTGGAGATGGGAGACAGGCCAGGCAGTCCAGACGTGAAGAGGAGATGATTCCAGCCTCTCGGCTAAAGGAAAACCGGCAGCCTGCATGTGTTTGTTCAACGCACAGGTGGGGCGAGAGAGCGAGGAGACATTTTTGGCGAGTGCCGCACCCATGTCCACGTGGGCCGGGAGGAGACCGCCGCGGCGGGCCACGTTAACGCTTACCGTCACCCCTTCAGTGGACTTGATGGACAGCAGCATGACGGTGGTCATCTTCTCCAGGTGAGGGGCCATGCCCGGTCCCATCACCACCGACAGGGCAGCAAACAGGCTGTAGCTGGAGAGGAAGCGGGAGGTCAGAGCCCCGCGGAGATCCCCAGGGCCGGGCACGCATGCGGGAATACCCACGCCGACACGCGAGGGGCTGCACACCCAGAGTCTGGAGCCAAACACTAACTGCTGGACGAGCTCAGCGGGACAATAGACAACAGGTGCAGGAGTAGGCCATTCGGCCCTTCCAGCCAGCACCGCCATTTACTGTGATCATAGCTAATCATCCCCTATCAGTACCCTGTTCCTGCCTTCTCCCCATATCATATAACCATATAACAATTACAGCACGGAAACAGGCACTTCCAGTCCGTGCCGACCATTTATTTTCCCCTAGTCCCATCTACCTGCACTCAGACCATACCCCTCCATTCTCTTCCCGTCCATATACCTATCCACTTTACTTTTAAATGTTAAAATCGATCCTGCCTCCACCACTTCTGCAGGAAGATCATTCCACACAGCCACCACTCTCTGAGTAAAGAAGTTCCCCCTCATGTTACCCCTAAACTTCTGTCTCTTAATTCTCATGTCATGCCCTCTTGTTTGAATCTTTCCTACCCTCAATGGGAAAAGCTTATCCACGTCAACTCTGTCTATCCCTTTCATCATTTTAAAGACCTCAATCAAGTCCCCCCTTAACCTTCTGCGCTCCAAAGAATAAAGACCTAACTATCCCCTGACTCCGCTATCTTTAAGAGCCCTATCTAGCTCTCTCTTGAGAGTATCCAGAAAACCGACCTCCACAGCCCTCTGAGGCAGAGAATCACAACTCTCTGTGTGAAAAAGTGTTTCCTTGTCTCCGTTCTAAATGGCTTACCCCTTATTCTTAAACTGTGACCCCTGGTTCTGGACTCCCCCAACATCGGGAACATGTTTCCTGCCTCTAGTGTGTCCAAACCCTTAATAATCTTAGGGTACACAAAAGGCTGGAGAAACTCAGCGGGTGCAGCAGCATCTAAGGAGCGAAGGAGATAGGCGACGTTTCGGGTCGAGACCATTCTTCAGACCCTTAATAATCTTATATGTTTCCATAAGATTCCCTCTCATCCTTCTAAACTCCAGAGTGTACAAGCCCAGCCGCCCCATTCTCTCAGCGTATGACAGTCCCGCCATCCCGGGAATTAACCTGGTGAACCTACGCTGCACTCCCTCAATAGCAGGAATAAGGGAGCAGAGAACAGTACAGCACAAACTGCTGGAGTAACTCAGCTGGACAGGCAGCATCTTTGGAGAGAAGGAATGGGTGACATTTCGGGTCGAGACCCTTCTTCAGGCTGAGTGTCAGGGGAGAGGGAGTCTAGCGAGAAAACGATAGATCAAAGCAAACGATGATAAGGAAGGTTCATTGTCAGCTGAGGGGGCAAACAACCAGTAAAATTAGTCGGGAGAGTGAAACTAGTCGGAGAACTAGGGTGGGGGAGGGATGGAGAGAGAGGGAAAGCAAGGGTTACTTGAAGTTAGAGAAGTCAATGTTCACACCGCTGGGGTGTAAGCTGCCCAAGCAAAATATGCGGTGCTGTTCCTCCAAATGTGCGCTGGGCCTCACTCTGACAGTTGCTTATCATCGTATACTTTGATCTGTCGTTTTCACACCTTACCCTTGCATATCTCTAGACTCCATCTAAACCAGACCGTTTGAGATGGGGGTCGGCAGTGCGTTTGTTGAAGGGTTGGCTTCAGGTGACGAGGCTGGGGGTGGGGAAGGGGGAAGCACACGTGCTTGGGATGTTCCCTGGTCATGGGGGAATATGGAGATGGCCAGAGGCGTTGACCATGTCGAGGGGGGAGCGAGTCCCTGGAGATTACAAATGAGAGGAGGCTTACGTGCACCGTCGCAGGTCAGGGTCATCCACGTGGTCAATGAGGTTGAGGCCAAGTTGGCAGCACTCCTCAGACAGCGGCAAGAAGACGTCTTTCCCAATGGTCCGTGCGAGCACCCCCAGAGTTTCTGCAAGGTGACAACTGTTAGTGTCTGAGGGCCTGCTCCTCACTGCTGCCTCAACATCACCAGCACAGATTACATACACCCTCAGTGAACCTCCCCGCCCAAGGCAGCGACAATGTGGGCAACAGGACGGAGATCTCTCTACACTGGTCCTTCCACCAACCGTCCCCTGCTTCAACACTGTGTAATTCCTCCGGTGAGGTGCTCCCTCAGTACCCCCCCCCCCCCACAATGCGGCACTCCTTCACCCCCCCCCCCCACAGTACTGCGCTCCCACAGCCTCTGACCCCCTTCCTCCCGGCCCCTCTCGGCCGCCCCCACGAAGGCCCCCGGCACGTCGGCGCGGTGCGGCGAGGCGAGACTCACCCAGGGACTGGATCTGGACCTGCCGCAGCTCCTCGCTGGTGTTGACCAAGTAGCCTTTCAGCTGCACAATCACGGCCTGGAAGTAGGGCAGCAGGGCTTCTTTGGCAGCGCTGGCTGAGGGGTCGACAGGCAACCAACGCCAGGGGGGACGGGGGGGAGAGAGGGGGCAATAAAGAACCGGTCAGTCTGCACAACGGAGGTGACTGGGGAAGCAGAGGGATTCTGTGGTTGGCAGGAGGGGAGGAAAAGAACTCGGGAAGAGGAAGGGGGCAAGGAGGGAGGGGGGGGAAGTCTGAGATGAAATTACTTTTTGTTAGAGAAGAAATGTCTACACTTATACACCGTAGCTTGTTAAATGCCAGACATACCTTGATACAATTTAAAGTATTGCATAGAGTACATTAAATATAATTTTTCCTAACATCTCCTCTATTTGCGATAAATGCCAGAATTCAGAAGCTAATTTAACGCAGAGTTTTGTAACGTGTATAAAACTTATAGTTATTGGACTGACATTTTTAAAATCATTTCTGTAGTTCTTAAAATCAAATTGGACCCTGACCCAAAGCTATTAATATTAGGAGTTTCAGATTCAAACCTAAGATTAACAGTAAATCAAAGAAATTTCCTTGATTACTGTTTGATAATTGGAAAGAAATTAATATTAAAATTCTGGAAGGGACCATTATCCCCCCCACAATTAAAATGTGGACAGTGGAAATGTTGGAGACGCTGCATTTGGAGAGAATCAGGTTTGTCCTAATGGACAAATATGAACTGTTTGAACAAATATGGTCTCCATTCACTGGCGATGTGAAGGGGTAGCTGAGGTCAGCATTGCAACTCAATAAGTACCCGGTGGTAGGATTAGATGAAAAGGTCTATTCTGGGATTTGTATACACGTCTCTATAGATACTGTTATGTGAAATTGGTCCATTCATTGTTAAGATGTAGACTTTAATCTTTAAAAATTATATAATAATTGTTTGCTTGTATTGTTTTTATTTTTATTTTTATTGTTTAAAAAAAAAAAAAAAATTTTAAATAAATTTTTTTTTCTTATATGATCATAATATTATTTAATCACCATCTCCATTGATTATACACCTATTCTTTCACTTCTTTACTTTCTAAAAAAAAAATAGAAGCTTATATGAATAATTTTGTAATATTTGTGTAACTTTTGAAACAAGTTTAATGTGTATTTGAAAAACTGTTATATCATTGGCAATAAGCATTGCTTCTAATAAAAATATTTTAAAAAGAAGAACCATTCATACCGCTGGGTTGTAAGCAGATTTAGTTTAGTTTAGTTTAAAGACACAGAGCTGATACAGGCCCTTTGGCCCAACGGGTCCGTGCTGACCAGCGATCCTCGCACACCAACGCTATCCCACACACACTTACATTTACCAAGCCAATCAACCTACAAACCTGTTAAAGAAGGAACTGCAGATGCTGGAGAATCGAGGGTTACACAAAAAGCTGGAGAAACTCAGCGGGTGCAGCAGCATCTAAGGAGCGAAGGAGATAGGCGACGTTTCGGGTCGAGACCCTTCTTCAGACTGGTCAGGGATCAGGGAAACGAGAGATATAAACAGTGATGTGGAGAGATAAGGAACAATGAGTGAAAGATATGCAAAAAAGTATTGGTGATAAAGGAAGCAGGCCATTGTAAGCTGTTTGTGGTGTGAAAATGAGAAGCTAGTGCGACTGGGGGGGGGGGGGGGGGGGGAGATGGAGAAGGAATGTCAGGGCCAGAGGGCTGAGGGAGAGGTGGGGGGGAGGCAGTCTGGGTTAACAGAATTGAGAAAATTCAATGTTTAAGCCCAGAGGATGCAGACTCCCCAAGCGGAATATGAGGTGCTGTTCCTCCAACTTGCGGTGTTGCTCACTCTGGCCGTGGAGGAGGCCCAGGACCAAGAGGTCGGATACGCAGTGGGAGGGGGAGTTGAAGTGCTGAGCCACCGGGAGGTCGGGTTGGTTATTGCGGACCGAGCGGAGGTGTTCGGCGAAACGATCGCCCAGCCTCCGCTTGGTCTCACCGATGTAGATCAGCTGGCATCTGGAGCAACGGATGCAGTACAAACCTGTACGTCTTTGGAGTCTGTCGGTTTAATGGCTTGGTAAAATTGTAAATTGTCCCTAGTGTGGGTAGGGTAGTATAAATATGCAGTGAAGAAAGCGAATGGTATGTTAAAGGATTTGAGTGTAGGAGCAGGGAGGTTCTACTTCAGTTGTACAGGGTCTTGCTGAGGCCACACCTGGAGTATTGCGTACAGTTCTGGTCTCCTAATCTGTGGAAGGACATTATTGCCATAGAGGGAGTGCAGAGAAGGTTCACCAGACTGATTCCTGGGATGTCAGGACTTTCATCTGAAGAAACGCTGGATAGACTCGGATTGTACTTGCTAGAATTATTGCCGTAGAGGGAGTGCAGAGAAGGTTCACCAGATTGATTCCTGGGATGTCAGGACTGTCTTATGAACAAAGGCTGGATAGACTCGGTTTATACTCTCTAGAATTTAGGAGATTGAGAGGGGATCTTATAGAAACTTACAAAATTCTTAAGGGGTTGGACAGGCTAGATGCAGGAAGATTGTTCCCGATGTTGGGGAGGTCCAGGACAAGGGGTCACAACTTAAGGATAAGGGGGAAGTCCTTTAGGACCGAGATGAGAAGGACTTTTTTCACACAGAGAGTGGTGGGTCTCTGGAACTCTCTGCCACAGAGGGTAGTTGAGGCCAGTTCGTTGGCTATATTTAAGAGGGAGTTAGATGTGGCCCTTGTGGCTAAGGGGATCAGGGGGTATGGAGAGAAGGCAGGTACGGGATACTGAGTTGGATGATCAGCCATGATCATATTGAATGGTGGTGCAGGCTCGAAGGGCCGAATGGCCTCTACTCCTGCACCTAATTTCTATGTTTCTATGTTTCTATGCGTGGATCGCTGGTCGGTGTGGACTCGGTGGGACATAGGGCTTGTTTCCGCGCTGTATCACTGAACTAAATGATTGGGATAGACACAAAATGCTGGAGTAACTCAGCGGATGAGGCAGCATCTATGGAGAGAAGGAATGGGCGAAATTTCGGGTCGAGACCCGAAACGTCGCCCATTCCGATGCTGCCTCACCCGCTGAGTTTCTCCAGCATTTTGTGTCTACCTTTGATTTTACCAGTATCTATCTGCAGTTCTTTCCTACACATCATTGGCTGGTTATTGGCTGCAACCTTCCCTCCATTGACGAACCGTACACTGCAAGGGCCAGGAAGCGAGCGGGCAAGATCATCTCTGACCCCTCTCACCCTGGCCACAAACTCTTTGAATCACTTCCCTCTGGAAGGCGACTCCGGACTGTCAAAGCTGCCACAGCCAGACAGAAAAACTGCTTTTATCCACGAGTAGTTGCTCTACTCAACACCCAAAAATCTGTAGCCTCCTTTTGCTCTGGTGTTTTATTTAATTCACATGTTTAATCAATAATGTTTTATTATTAATCTTTTATGTGTCATTCCTAACTGTCACTGATGTCATGTTGTCACTGGCGGGAGGAGCACCAAGGCAAATTTCTTGTATGTGAATACTTGGCCAATAAGCGCATTAATTAATGAATGAATTAATTGATTGAATGATCCCTAAATAATTGGGATGACACGGATGTAAGGACAGGGCAGAGCACGGCAGGAGCTGAGGCCGGCTTGTGACAATGCTTGTGAACTGGGGCACACCGCCCCACCCGGTGCCACGCTTGAGGCATGGACTCCAGAGGGGAGGGAGTGAGAAGGAGGCAGAGCACGAGGCAGCGGGCACATTCATTCCACGAGCCACTCACCGATTGCACCGATGGCACTGACCGCCAGCTCCTTCACCCGGCTACTGCTGGTCGAGCAGAGGGCGGTCAACATCCGGTCCATCAGCGTGGGCAGGTAGGGCTCGATCTTCTTCCCTGCCGCACAAGGGACAAGCGGTAAGCAGCCATTCACTCTTCACACCGCAGACAGGAGTACTGGCCCATATTAAACCCCCACACACTACAGTACAGGAGCACTTGACAAACAAGTCAATGCCGTGGTAAAAGCTAGCTTCTTCCAGCTTCGGATGATAGCTAAAATAAAACAATTCCTCCAGTTTGATGACCTCGAAAAGATCATCCACACATTTACCTCCTCCCGCCTAGATTACTGCAACTCCCTCTACACTGGCATCAGCCAATCTTCCCTGTCCCGCCTGCAACCGGTCCAAAACGCCGCAGCGAGACTCCTGACGGGCACCCGAAAAAGGGACCACATCACCCTGATCCTGGCCTCTCTCCACAGGCTCCCAGTGCGGTTCCGAATAAATATCAAGATCCTTCTTTATGTCTACAAAGCCCTCAACGGGTTCGCCCCCACCTATATCAAAAGTCCAGCACACCACCTCCAGGTCCCTCAGATCGGCCGACTTGGGGTTACTGAACATCCCGCGGTCTAGGCATAAGCTCAGGGGCGACTGCGCCTTTGTGGTTGCAGCTCCTGGACTGGAACAGCATCCCTCTTCCCATCAGAACTGCCCCCTCCATCGACTCTTTTTCAGTCGACACGAAAAACTCACCTTTACTCTCAAGCCTTTCTTGACGTCCTCTGAGTGAGGGCTATATGTAAGTATTTATGTATGTACTTAATCTATGACCCAATGTTGTATAACGTTAGTACCTCCACCAATGTAAAGCACTTTGGTCAACGAGAGTTGATTTTAAAATGTGCTATAGAAATAAAAATGACTTGACATTGACCATAGACAATAGACAAAAGGTGCACGAGTAGGCCATTCGGCCCTTTGAGCCAGCACCACCATTCAATGGCTGATCATCCCCAATCAGTACCCCGTTCCTGCCTTCTCCCCATATCACCTGACTCCGCTATCTTTAACAGCTCTATCTAACTCTCTCTTGAAAGCATCCAGAGAACTCTTGAAAGCCTCCACCACCCTCTGAGGCAGAGAATTCCACACTCACAACTCTCTGTGTGAAAAAGTGTTTCCTCGTCTCCGTTCTAAATGGCTTACCCCCTTATTCTTAAACTGTGGCCCCTGGTTCTGACCCACAGTAAACCCCCACACACTACAGTACAGGAGCACTGACCCACAGTAAACCCCCACACACCGCCTGTCTCCAGGAGAGGGGTTCAAAAAGCCGAGGACAGTCTCTAGACCCCTGGCCCGGGACCTGAATCCAGCGCCGTGCCTGTCTGCTGATAATGTTGCTGCCAGCTTACCCAGATTCTCCACAAAGTTTTCCAGGGCGTAGTAGGCCTTGGTGAGGTGGCCCCCCTTCGAGTTGTCGATGGTGCCCAGGTAGTTGAGGAGCAGTGGCATGATCTCATCCGAATATTTGCTGATATCCGGCTGCGGAGGAAGAGGGAGGGTGGGTGGGCGGGCATCAGTGAAGTGAAACGACTCGCTCCCCAATCGGCAGTGAGGTGGGCAAGAAGGGAGGGGGCCCCCGGGCAAGGCGAGGGTGGGGCCGACGTGTCACCGGCAGAGGGGAGGGAGAGATTGAGCAAAAGGAAGCAGACAGCACTGGGCCGAGAGAACAGGCGCACGAGGGGAGCAAGCAGAAATCTCACTCACACACCCTCCCAAAACTGAACAACCTTGAGAAGGAGAGAGGGGGAAGGAGAGGGGGAGGGGGATGTGAAGGGGGAGCGAGGGGGGGAGGAGAGAGAGAAGGCGAGAGGGATGGGGGGGGGAGAGGGAGAGACAGAGAGGGAGATACAGAGACGAGAGGGGGAGATAGGGAGAGGGGGAGGACAATCCTTTTTATGAAGCTTCTATTTCTTTAATCCTTACAAAAGATAAAGACCCTACAGAAGCGTCATCATATAGAACTATATCACTGTTAAATGTAGATTTCAAAATTCTTTCCAAAATATTAGCTATGAGATTGGAAAAGATTTTACCGCAAATTATCTCTGAAGATCAGACCGGTTTTATTAAAAATCGTTAATCATACTTCAACGTTAGGAGATTAATGAATATTGTATATACAGCGTCTAATAAAACCCCAGGATGTGTCATCTCACTCGATGCCATTTGATGAGAAAGCGTTTGATAGAGTAGAATGGGAAGACTTATTCAATACACTTGAAAATTTTAAGATTGGTCCAAAATTTATTTCTTGGATCAAGCTGATATATCATATACCTCAGGCTTCTGTATTTACTAATAATCAGAGATCCCCTTTTTTCAGGCTCTTTCGAGGTACTAGACGGGGCTGTCCCTTAAGTCCTTTACTATTTGATGTTGCTTTGGAACCTTTAGCCACCGCTATTAGGGAATCCCCTAATATTTTTGGTATTGTCCACGGGAATAAGACACATAAGCTATCTCTTGACGCAGATGATCTGTTATTATTTATTTCTAACCCTGAGAAATCTATTCCGGCAATAGTAACATTACTTTACCAATTTAGTAGCTTTTCTGGTTATAAACTAAATCTTAGTAAGAGTGAGCTTTTTCCATTAAATAATCTTGTTTTGAATTATGGTCAGTTTCCACTTAGATTGACTACTTAAAGTTTTACTTATTTAGGTATTAAGATCCCCAAGAAACACAAGGATTTATTTAAAGATAATTTTATGCCTTTAATTGACCATATTAAACAACAGTTTACTAAATGGTCACCCATGTCCTTATCCTTAATTGGCCGAATCAATTAAAATGTTAATTTTACCTACATTTCTGTATTTATTTCAGACGATACCAATTTTTATTGCCAAACCTTTCTTCAACATTATAGACTCCAAAATGTCTTCATATATATGGCAGAATAAAAATCCCAGATTAAGTAAAAAACATTTACAGAAATCAAAAAAAGATGGTGGTTTGGCATTGCCGAACCTTAGATTCTACTATTGGGCAGTCAATGTTCGTTATTTAACATTTTGGATAAAAGATTTAGAAGATACCCAATGCCCAGGATGGATAAACCTTGAACGTGATTCCTTACAAGGGCTATCATTGGCCTCTATTCTAGGGGCCTGGTTACCTTTCACAATTACAAGATTGAATAAATATACCACTAACCCAATAATAAGACATACGTTCCGAATATGGTTTCAATTTCGTACGTTTTTTGGACTAAATGATTTTATCGAGTCCTATCTTATCCAATTTTCTCTTTCAACCATCTAGTACTGATCAAGTCTTTTTGTTACGGAAGAGGAAGGGATTAGTAGCTCTTTGTGATTTGTTCTTGCAGGGTTGTTTTATGTCTTTCCAACAACTCTCCAATAAATATCATTTACCTAATTCACACGTTTTTAGATATTTACCAATTAGACATTTGGTGAAGGCTACTCTACCCCTTTTTCCCGCTACCACATCAAACTGAACTTTTGGAAATTGTTTTACAGCTGAACCCGTATCAGAAAGGATTAATAACGACTATTTATGAGTTGATTTTGAAATTACAAATAGATATATTTGATAAAATTAAGAATGATTGTGAAAGAGAACTCCAAACTTCTTTATCTATAGGGAAATGGGAGAGGATTCTTCAATTAGTCAATACCTCTTCAATGTGTGCAAGACTCACTCTGATACAATTCAAGGTGGTTCACGTGTGTCATGTGTCAAAAGATAAGTTGGCTTGTGTTTATGGTCATATAAACCCCACCTGTGACAGATGTAACTGTGAACTGGCCTCACTGACCCATATGTTTTGGTCCTGCCCACTTTGGGAAAAATATTGGAAAGACATTTTTGACACTATTTCTGTAGTTTTAGGTATTGATTTACAACCTCATCCTATTACTGCAATTTTTGGGCTACCAACGTTAGATTCTACTCATCTGTCCCGCTCCGCCCATCGGCTGATCGCTTTTACCACATTAATCGCCAGAAGATCTATTTTATTTAAATGGAAAGACTCCAACCCTCCGCCCACACTCCAGTGGTATTCTGAAACGATATCATGTTTGAATTTAGAAAAAATCAGGAGTGACATTGTTGAACCCTTGGATAAATGTGATAAGACTTGGGGAACATTTATTCAACACTTTCATACAATATAAATTGCTCCATCTTTAACCGTTATAAAAACTATTTCACCTCTAGATGGTGGAAGGGGCTTGACGTCAAACAGACTTAAATTGTTGAAACTTGTAGTTCAGATTCCGTTTTGCTTTGCTTAATTCTTATTTATTTATTTTATTTTAATTCTTATTTTATTATTATTAAATTTTTTTTAGTTTAGGGGGGTTTGTTTTTTCCGTTTCTTTTTATTTTTGTGTTTTTTTCTACATTTATAAGTTTTCTTTTAAAGATTTAACTACAATTACATAGAGACCGGGAGGTTTCTATTCAATGTGTATTTTGACACTGGTCTCATATCAGGTTATACCTGTTATTAATGTGATCCTGTTAAAGAAGGAACTGCAGATGCTGGAGAATCGAGGGCACACAAAAGGCTGGAGAAACTCAGCGGGTGCAGCAGCATCTAAGGAGCGAAGGAGATAGGCGACGTTTCGGGTCGAGACCCTTCTTCAGACCTGATCCCTACGTATCAATATCATTGTTACGTTTAGCATTTTTCTTTTTGCTCTGTTTTTTATGTTTTATTTTTGTTTTTTTGGGGAAAAAACCCAATAAAAAGCTTTAAAAAGAAAGAGAGGGGGAGGGGTAGAGAGGGGGAGGGGGAGAGAGGGAGATGGAGAGGGGCGTGGAAAGGGAGGGAGAGAGGGAGGAGAGACAGAGGGGGAGGGGGAAGGGGGGGAGAGAGGGAGGGGAGAGGGAGAGAAGGAGGGAGAGGGAGAGGGGGAGAGGGAGAGAGGAACAGTGGGTGAGGCCTACCTGCAGGAACTCGGAGAACTGTCCCAGGGCAAAGAGTGCAGCGTTCCTCACAACCTGGCTCTGGTCTGCCAGGGCCTGGCACATGCACTGCAGCATGGGGTGGAGGTGCCTGCAAGGCCAAGGAGGGCAGGTGAGGGGCATGGACACACAGGAAACTTAAACTTTCATAGCTAAAGGATTTGAGTACAGGAGCAGGGAGGTTCTAATTCAGTTGTATAGGGTCTTGGTGAGACCACACCTGGAGTATTGCGTACAGTTCTGGTCTCCAAATCTGAGGAAGGACATTATTGCCATAGAGGGAGTGCAGAGAAGGTTCACCAGACTGATTCCTGGGACTGTCTTATGAACAAAGGCTGCATAGACTCGGTTTATACTCACTAGAATTTAGGAGATTGAGAGGGGATCTTATAGAAACGTACAAAATTCTTAAGGGGTTGGACAGGCTAGATGCAGGAAGATTGTTCCCGATGTTGGGGAGGCCCAGGACAAGGGGTCACAGCTTAAGGATAAGGGGGAAATCCTTTAGGACCGAGATGAGAAGGACTTTTTTCACACAGAGAGTTGTGGGTCTCTGGAACTCTCTGCCACAGAGGGTAGTTGAGGCCAGTTCATTGGCTATATTTAAGAGGGAGTTAGATGTGGCCCTTGTGGCTAAGGGGATCAGAGGGTATGGAGAGAAGGCAGGTACGGGATACTGAGTTGGATGATCAGCCATGATCATATTGAATGGCGGGGCAGGCTCGAAGGGCCGAATGGCCTACTCCTGCACCTAATTTCTATGTTTCTATGTTAGGAGACAACAACATTCACACACACACACACTGCTCTGTGTTCACACTGGTCTACACACACAGTTACACCAGTACTGACGGTGTTCACACTGTTACACGGGTACTGATGGTGTTCATGCCATTATTGACAGTGTTGACTGTCGGTACAGCTGTCAGTTTACGGGGGGGGGGGGGGGGGGGGGGGGGCAGTTTGCCGATCGCGCACCGTTGCGACGGGCGGCACTCACTTTTGGCGGATGTGGTCGGCACAGCCCTCTGCCAACACGGCCATGCTCATCAGACCGGCCTTCCTCTCGTACGGGTTCTCGCTCCTCAGCGCCGGCTCCATCAGCGGGGTCTGCGGGAGGACAATGCCGGCGCTCAGACAGCTTTCACTGTGACCGGCCCGCCCGTCCGACCCAGACCCCTGACCCATTCACCTGTGGCCTCCCCCCTTCCCCTATAGACCTCTCTGTGACATCTGAGTCATATTGCACAGAGTTTGGCCCATTAGCCCAGCTTTCATTCAATATACCCACCACCATCTGTGCGGAAATGTCCCTCCTAAGTCTTTCCCCTCTCCCCTTAAAACCATATACTATATTGTATGTTTAAGAAGGAACTGCAGATGCTGGAAAAAATCGAAGGCAGACAAAAATGCTGGAGAAACGCAGCGGGTGAGGCAGCATCTATGGAGCGAAGGAATAGGTGACGTTTCGGGTCGAGACAGATTCCTTTGCTCCACAGACTTTGCTCCTCACCCGCTGAGTTCCTCCAGCATTTTTGTCCACCTACTATATGTATCAATTCATAAGTGATAGGATTAAAATTAGGCAATTCGGCATTCAATCATGGCTGATCTATCTCTCCATCCAAACCCCATTTTCCTGCCTTCTCCCCATAACCCCCGACACCCATAATAATCAAGAATCTAACTAACTCTGCCTTAAATATATCCACCGTCTTTGCCTCCACAGCCTGCTGTGGGAAAGAATCCTACAGATTCACCACCCTCTGGAATTCCTCCTCATCTTACTAAAAGAACATCCATTAATTCTGAAGCTGTGCCCTCTGGTCCTAGACTCTCCCACTAGAGGAAACATCCTCCCACATCTACTCGATCCAAGCCTTTCACTATTCTGTACGTTTGTAAACTCCAGCGAGTACAGGTCCAGTGCCAGCATCCTATGTCCTCTGGTTAACCATATAACAATTACAGCACGGAAACAGGCCTTCTCGGCCCTTCCAGTCCGTGCCGACCATTTATTTTCCCCTACTCCCATCTACCTGCACTCAGACCATACCCCTCCATTCCTTTCCCGTCCATATACCTATCCACTTTACTTTTAAATGTTAAAATCGATCCTGCCTCCACCACTTCTGCAGAAAGATCATTCCACACAGCCACCACTTTCTGAGTAAAGAAGTTCCCCCTCATGTTACCCCTAAACTTCTGTCCCTTAATTCTCATGTCATGCCCTCTTGTTTGAATCTTCCCTACCCTCAATGGGAAAAGCTTATCCACGTCAACTCTGTCTATCCCTTTCATCATTTTAAAGACCTCAATCAAGTCCCCCCTTAACCTTCTGCGCTCCAAAGAATAAAGACCTAACTTGTTCAACCTTTCTCTGTAACTTAGTTGCTGGAACCCAGGCAACATTCTAGTAAATCTCCTCTGTACTCTCTCTATTTTGTTGACATCCTTCCTATAATTAGGCGACCAAAATTGTACACCATACTCCAGAATTGGTCTTACCAATGCCTTGTACAATTTTAACATTACTTCCCTACTCCTAGATTCAATGCTCTGATTTATAAAGGCCAGCACACCAAAAGCTTTCTTTACCACCCTATCTACATGCGATTCCACCTTCAGGGAACTATGCACAGTTATTCCTAGATCCCTCTGTTCCACAGCATTCCCCAATTTCATTTCGGAGTCACGTGAGTGACTTCGTGAAGAGCCCGCCGGCACGCATGCGCGACATATCGTTGCAACGCATTGCTGCCGACAGCTGGCGGTGGGGCGCGCTCCCCGCCAGCCCTTCATAAGGAACCGCTTAGGTAAGTTAAACTAACCTTAAGTTGGTTGGCCCTTGCTGTCTGTTTTGTCTTTCAGCAAGGGTGTGGATTGGAGTTCAGAATGTCTGGTCGAAGTCGTCGTTCGACCGGCCCGGCGCCCTCATCATCATTTACACCTGGGGCCGGGAAAAAGGCGGGGAAACCGTTGGCGTCTGCTTCTGCAGGTCGGGACCCGCTGAATCGCCACAGCTCCGAGGAGGAGTTCGTGGAGGACGACAACGGGGTGCCTCCCGAAAGGGTGGACCCTGCCACAAGTTCGCCAGTGGCGACCACGGGGAAGGGGTCTCGTGCTGCGGCCCGACCCCCCTCCGCTAGCCCTTCGTTGAAGGGCAGGGGAGGAGCCCGTAAGCCTAACCCGGTTCGGGCCAAGGCTCCACCAGCCGCCATGGTGCGGTCTGGTGCAACGGCGGGACCTGGGTCTGTAAGGTCTGCTACCCAACTCCCAACCCCCGCCACCGGGATGGGGGGCCTTGGGTACGGTCCCGCCTCGGTCGCCGAGTCCCCCATGGATGGGTGGACGAGACCATGCGTTGGCACCGTCCAATATGTGGACAGCCGGCAAGCCCGCGCGGGCGTCGCTCCATGCTTCTGCTGGAGTCGACCCCAAGCCGTCAGGGCCCTTTGTGGCAACGGCTTCCGCTCCCGCTAAAAGGAGGCGGTTGAACACCTCGCCCGCGCGGGAATCGCACGGTTTCGCTGCGGCGGCAGAAAGCGACAATTTCCGGCGCCGAGATCACTTCTCAGAGGTGCGGGCCGATGAAAGGAGCCCCGGCATGTTTTCTGAGCCGGAGGACTCCGACCACCCGAGTGTTCAGGGTGGTGGGCGTATTGACCGTATGGAGCGGCTGCTGGAGCTGTTGCTCCATAATCAACAGCAGCTCGCATCCACGAACATCGACAGGCACAGGGCCGCCTCGACAGCCTCTATCATCAGCGAGCCACAGGAGGAAGAAGGGTTTGACCCTACACCAGCTCTATCGGAGCACCGACAGAAGAGCTACTGGATGTAGCGGCAAAATTCACTGCTCCAGTCACAACTGGACTTCCGCTTCAACCCAAACTGGCAGCCACGGTAGATTTTCTTACGAACCACCGGCTCCAGGAGGAAGTCCTTTCGCAGGCCATTCATCGCCACAAGCCTCCTTCCAACTGCAATGCCCTCAACGTGCCAGTGGTCAATACGCCCATATGGGGCAACATCGGCGTGGCTATCCGCCATCAGGAGGTGAAGCTCCAGCGGATTCTAAAACTCCTTACGGCCGGTATTACCGCCTTTGCGCGGTCGGTCGATGGTGGTGACCTTTCATTGGACCAAGAGGATGCATTGGCACTGTTATGTGCTACCCAACACGAAATTAACGATTTTCGGAAAAACAGCATCCGTCCTTCTATCAACCCAAAATTCGCTGGGTTGTGCAAACCACCACCGCCACTGCCGCCCCGACAACTCTTCGGAGAGGATCTTCCGAAGAGAGTCAAAGAGCTTGATGAGGTAGCCAAGACGGTGGGACTTATGCGATCTCAGATCGCCCCCAGACCGACGGTGCCAAAAGCTCCACCTGCTCGACCGCGAGGCTCGGTCACTTCAGCAACCAGACCATATGCTGCTACGCATCACTATTATCAACAGGGCCAGCAGCAGCGGTCTTTTTTGGGGTCAGGCCCACAACGACCCCAGTGGAAGATGAAGCCACCTCACCGTCAAACCAACCCAGCACCTCCACGGCCACCCAAGTATGTCAAGGACCGCCGGTGACCATGGAGGTAAGGCGGTCTGGGTTTCTTTCCCCTGTCCCTTTAACATCACATGTTGGAGGGCGACTCCGGTTCTTTTCTGAAGCATGGAAGACTGTTACTTCAGATGAGTTTATTTTACAAAATATTCGGGGTCATTCTATTGAATTTATTCACGGGGACATCCCTCCATCCCAGCATATGCCTAAACGGAAGTTTACGCTGTCTGCCGTTGAGCAGGCAGCAGGCACAGCTGAAATTTTTTGTTTGGAACAAAAAGGCGTGATAGAGAAAACTATGCACGAACCCATTGAATTCGTCTCTAATATTTTTACCAGACCAAAAAAGGATGGAGGTTGTTGGGTGATTATTGACTTGACCCAGCTGAATACTTTTGTAACATACACCCATTTTAAAATGGACACTTTCGAGACAGCCAAATCACTGATTTCACATGGTTGCTTTATGGCATGCATTGATTTGAAAGATGCATACTATTCAGTATCCATTCGGAAACATCACCGAAAGTTTCTGAAATTTGTCTGGATGGATCAGCTCTGGCAATACAGGGCCTTGCCAAATGGGCTTACTACCGCCCCTAGGCTCTTTACTAAGTTGCTTAAACCTATTATGGCCCAATTACGTATACAACACCATGTTGTAATGGCCTATTTGGATGATATCCTGATTATTGGCAACACCCTGGAAGCAGCTGAAAGGGCAGTTTCGGCCACTGTCACTATATTTCAGCGGCTGGGGTTTATAGTCCATCCAGACAAATCCAAGTTCTGCCCATCCCAGGTTATGGATTATCTGGGTTTCACGGTGGATTCTATTCGAATGAGGGCCACCATACCATTTAACAAGGTTGAGGGTGTCACCCTTGCATGTCAGGATCTTGCACTCGCCAGTATACCATCTATTCGGCAAACAGCTAAGGTGATTGGGAAAATCGTAGCTTTGTTTCCGGCAGCCCAGTTTGGGCCTTTGCATTATCAAAATCTGCAAAGAGCCAAGATTGCCGCGTTGGAAAAGAACGCTGGTCATTTCGACAGACCTATGCGGCTGCCTTCTGATGCTGAGGTTGAGCTACAATGGTGGGTGTCCAATATTGGCAGGGCATTCAAACCCATTGTTGTACCCAATCCCGTGGTATATTTGCAAACTGACGCAAGCTCCCAAGGCTGGGGAGCTACGGACAGCTCTTCGAGTTGTGGGGGCAGGTGGGATGCCCTTGAAGCTAGCATGTTGCTAGTGCAAGGGATTAACTATTTGGAGCTGCTTGCAGCATTTCACGGACTGCGGGCTTATTGTTCCAATCTCAGTGGAACTCATGTCCGTCTCCAAATAGACAACACTACGGCGGTGGCATATTTAAACCATATGGGCGGTACCAGGTCAGTCTCTTGTGACAAATTGGCTAATACTATTTGGCTCTGGTGTATTGATCGGCATATTTGGATTTCAGCCACCTATGTGCCAGGTAGGCTTAATACTGTGGCAGACACCAGGTCACGCAAATTCAATGATAGTATTGAGTGGATGTTGCATCCTCAAATATTTGCCCAAATTACAGCCAAATTTGGTCAACCGGATATAGACCTTTTTGCGTCCCGGTTGAACCATCAGGTACCGGCATATGTTTCATGGGAACCAGACCCTGGGGCATTAGCGATGGATGCATTCTCGCTAGACTGGGGGAATTGGTTTTTCTATGCATTCCCCCCGTTTTGCCTCATCAGTCGGGTATTACAAAAAATTAAGATGGATTCTGCCAGAGGCATTCTTGTCATACCCGACTGGCCCACACAGCCTTGGTATCCGGTGGTCTTTGACATGATTAGTCAACCTTGGGTCCCTTTAGAGGGTTGCCCGCATTTGGTTTCTCACCCTGTTTCAGGGGAGTTACACCCCTGCCATGCCTATTTAAAATTACTGGCTTGCAGGCTCTGACCAGGCCATGGATGCAGTATGGCCTTTCCACCCGGACCATGAACACCATTGGAGCATCATGTCGAGAGTCAACCAGGCGAAGATATCTCTCCCACATCACCAAGTGGGAAGCCTACTGCAGCCGCTCTCGCATCACCTATGATGATGTCTCCATAGCCGACGTCCTGGAATTCCTCGCGGGGTTGCACCACGATGAGCACTTGAGTTACAGTGCCATCAACAGCGCCAGGAGTGCGCTGTCATTCTACCTCAACATCGAGGTAGGATCAAACAGGCTAGTGTCCAGGGTTATGCGGGGAATATTCAATCTGAATCCGCCTACACCACGCTATAACATCACCTGGGATGTCAGGGATGTACTAACCCTGCTCAGGTCGTGGTCACCCATGGAAGGGTTACAGCTGGACAAACTCACTATGAAATTGGTGATGTTACTAGCGCTGACTTCAGCACAGCGGGTTCAGACGCTCCACAAACTCCGTATTGACAGGATGACGTCTACCCCGGAGAAGTAGTCTTTTTCATTGATGAGCTACTTAAGCAGCATAGACCTGGGTGCGCAGGGCTGCAGCTGAAGTTCCCGGCATACCCCGCAGATGCTCGGCTATGTTTAGCCACTCAGATCCGCTACTACGTCAAGGTGACGAGGAGCATCAGAGGAATGGAGTTGTACCTGCTTGTCACTCACAAAAGACCTCACCATCGAGTGACAGTCCAGACGATATCCAGGTGGCTCCGGATCGTCTTGGATAAGGCAGGTATTGACACTAATGTGTTTAAATCTCACTCCACCAGGGCTGCATCTACGTCGGCGGCGAGGGTCATGGAGGTGCCCATGGACCATATCCTCGCCACAGCAGGATGGGCGAACGAAGCTGTGTTCCAGCGGTTCTATAACAAGCCTGTTGCTGCTCCCCTACAGTTCGCGGAGGCCGTGCTGAACGCCGGACGAGAACGTGGGGATGTCCCCGTTTAAAGGGGATTTTTTGCTGTGTTATTAATAAATCTTCTTTTGTTTCAGTATAACCTCGTTTCATCAACTTGTTTACTCCAATCCATCCTTGCTAGTGGTGTGTCAGCATGGACGTGGTCCAGGGCGTGTAATCACAGAAGCTTTGAAGTCTTCACGAAGTCACTCACGTGACTCCGAAATGAAATAGTAAGATTGAACGAGAACTTGCCAGTTCGAAGGTTGATCTTTATTTCAAGAGGAGTTGCGGTGAGGGATTTCGTGCCCTCCGCTCCCAACCCTCGATCATCCTCAGCTGGTAATTAGAGTCTCTTTAAATCTTACTATGCCAAATCATTTCTGTGTTGTTTTCTGTGATTCCACACCGCTGCTTTGAAGAATGTCGCGCATGCGTGCCGGCGGGCTCTTCACGAAATCCCTCACCGCAACTCCTCATGAAATCAAGATCAACCTTCGAACTGGTAAGTTCTCGTTCAATCTTACAATTCCCTACCATTTACCATGTACGTTCTATTTTGATTTGTCCTGCCAAGATGTAGCACCTCACACTTATCAGCATTAAACTCCATCTGCCATCTTTCAGCCCACTCTTCCAAATGGCCCAAATCTCTCTGTAGACTTTGAAAATCTACTTCATTATCCACAGCACCCCCTATCTTAGTATCATCTACATACTTACTTATCCAATTTTCCACCCCATCTTCTAGATTATTGATGTACATGACAAACAACAGTGGACCCAAGGTTCCTGGGTAAAAGGCTGTGCAGTTGGTTCCTGGGTAAAAGGCTGTGCATTCACTCTAGTTATTCCCCCTGTGACTTGGTCCACCTCTATAAGGTCACCCCCATCCTCCTGCACTCCGAGATGCCTGCCTGCCCAATCTCTCCCTGTAGCTCAGGCCCTTGTTCTGACAGCATCCTCGTAAATATTCCTTGCCCTCTTTCCAGCTGAGTCGCCTTGGCTGTGAGTCCTTGCTACCTCCGTGCTGCCCTCTGCACACCCCCCCACCCCTCACGCCACGCTGCCCTTTGCTAACCCCCCCGGTCGGTCATCCCCTCAGGGAGGGGCGGTGGCCACTCACCAGCTGGGAGAAGAGTTTCTCTGGAGGCAAGTGGAGAGCCAGCATGTCGATGACCTGGGGGGGAAGAGGACACAAGAATTACAGGGTGAGTAGTAGCTCACACCATTCAGGATCCGCTGTGAACACTAGTGCAGCTCCCGCCCAGCACTGTCATGACACCAACGCAGCCCCTCCCCAGTACTATCACTGCACCAGTGCAGCTCTGTTCCAGCACCGTCGCTGCATCAGTGCAACTCCTCTCCACTCCACTGTTGCTGCACTGGTGCAGGTCCACCACCCTAATACCCTCCCTAGTTTTATCTGAATGGTGTCAAGTTGGGAAAAGGGGAAGTACAATGGGTTCTGGGGTCCTTGTTCATCAGTCAATGAAAGTAAGCATGCAGGTACCGCAGGCAGTGAAGAAAGCCAATGGTATGTTGGCCTTTATAACAAGAGGAGTCGAGTATAAGAGCAAAGATGTCCTTCTGCAGTTGTACAGAGCCCTTGTGAGACCACACCTGGAGTATTGGTAGTTTTGGTCTCCACATTTGAGGAAGGACATTCTTGCTATTGAGGGAGCCCAGCGTAGGCTCACGAGGTCAGACTGGTCGGAGAACTGGGCTGGGGGAGGGGATGGAGAGAGGGGGAAAGCAAGGGCTACTGAAGTTAGAGAAGTCTTTACACTTTTCCACCCAGAGAGTTGTGCGTCTGTGGAATTCTCTGCCTCAGAGGCCGGTTCTCTGGATACTTTTAAGATAGAACTAGATAGGACTCTTAAAGATAGCTGAATCAGGGGATATGGGGAGAACGCAGGAACGGGGTACTGATTGGGGATGATCAGCCGTGATCACATTGAATGGTGGTGCTGGCTCGAAGGGCGGAATGGCCTACTCCGGCACCTATTGTCTATTGTCTTAAGTCAATGTTCATACTGCTGGGGTGTAAACTGCCCAAACCAAATATAAGGTGCTGTTCCTCCAATGTGCACTGGGCCTCCCCCTGACAGTGGAGGAGGCCCAGGACAGAGGTCAGTGTGGGAATGGGAGGGGGAGCAGTTCAGGACTGCTCTTCCTTGTCACCTGGTTGTGATGTCGGTGTGCCCCCTCCCCCCCCCCACCTCTCGTTCCCGTGCCACCCACCTGTGCAGAGAAGTGTTTGGGGGTCTGAGCCTCCACCTCGTCCTCGATGTCGTCGTCCAGGTCCAGGTCCTCGGGGTCCATCTCCCCCTCGGGTGGGGGGGCGCACATGATGGGGTACAGCACGTTCAGGATGCTGGGCAGCAGCTTCTGCTTCATGACGGCCTGAGGGGCGAGGACACAAGCGGGGGACCCGACCCAGGTTAGTCCCGCAACGTACCATGTCCACCAGGGGCCCGACCCAGGTTAGTCCCGCAACGCACCATGTCCACCAGGGGCCCGGCCCAGGTTAGTCCCGCAACGCACCATGTCCACCAGGGGCCCGGCCCAGGTTAGTCCCGCAACGCACCATGTCCACCAGGGGCCCGGCCCAGGTTAGTCCCGCAACGCACCATGTCCACCAGGGGCCCGGCCCAGGTTAGTCCCACAATGCATGACGTAGGTATGTTACAATACTTACCTTTAGCAGCGCTGCAGTTCTGCCGCTCCCCGTGTGCGCGACTTTGGCGCCGTTCAGAGGGGGACAGGTTTAAAATGCCTCACTTTTTCAAGGCAGTCCAAGTCGATCCATGTCGGGCGATTTCGTCGCTAAAGAGAAATCGCTCCGACATTTCATTCATAAAGGTATTTTTAAACTACGCTAGATTATTTATTAACTAGAGTCGTTTAAAAATCATCTTCTAAAGCTCTGAACGCCGACAGCGGAACGGACCTAAGGTAGGCGATAAAAGAAGCTACACAGTTTATTTTTACATAAAAACTTGTTTTTTAGGAAGGCTTTAATCATATTTTCATGTTGCAAAAAGGGGACAAAAAAAATGTATGAACCGGCTGTATTTTTCATACCGACTTCACCGCAAACCGCAACGTTCCAATCCACCGCATTCCACTAAAACCCACTCGCTAGTTGATTTAAATGGCCATTAATTTACAGGCATTAAACACTAAATTCCTTCCATTTGGCCTAGAAATTCATGAAAATGAGATTTAAAAATTATGTTATATTGTGGATTATTGTGTGAATGTTATTTGGACACTTAGGCAATTTAAAAAAAAGTTTATCTTTTCTTAAGAAATGGATAGATGTTTAGATCTACTCATTGAATTTTGTAATTAGCTACAATTAGATAACTAACTAATTATATGCTTTAATTTCAGGTCATCCAAGTAAGATTGTTTCATATTTGTTTCAGAATGCTTCAATCTATAATAACTGAAAATTGCATTGAGTTCTCTTAATTTTTAAGAAAGTTATAGGCTTTTGACTGTTCTAGATCACAGCTTTTGAGTTAAGTCAATCGAAAGGCAATGGGGAACAAGATGCTAATTTCCGAGTATGAAAATAGCCATAACTTTCTTAATACTGAAGATATGAAAGTGAATTAGGTGTCAAATTAAACTTCTTTTTATGCTTTATCTGATGGGATAAATTGCAGGCTTGGTTTTTAAAATCTCAAAATTTTGTAACATTGTTACATGACGTCCACCAGGGGCCCGACCCAGGTTAGTCCTCCAACACGCGACGCCCATCAGGGGCCCGACCCAGTGTAGCGCCGCGCCACACAACGTCCACCAGGGACCCCGACCCAGCTCAACGAGTGTGAGTCGCTGCTCTGGATCACCTGCATCCACAGCGTGCCTCACCTTTCCTTTCAGCTTGATCAGGAAGCTCACGCAGGACAGGGCCTTCACCCGCAGGTTGTCCCCAAGAACGGGGTTAGCTGCAATCTGGAGGAGCAGGAAAGAGTGGGGGTGTGAGAAACGGCCAGCAGCTCCAAGGGAGGGAGGGAGGGAGGGGGGGGGGGGAGAGAGAGAGAGACAGAGAGAGAGAGAGAGGGAGGAGAGAGAGATAGAGAGAGAGAGAGACAGAGAGAGAGAGAGTGTGTTGTTCTCGGGTGCTGGCATCTCCAAACACATCCCAGTCAGTAGACAATAGGTGCAGGAGTAGGCCATTCGGCCCTTCGAGCCAGCACCACCACTCATTCTGATCATGGCTGATCATCCACAATCAGTACCCCGTTCCTGCCTTCTCCCGAACATCCCTTGACTCCGCTATTTTTAAGAGCCCTATCTAGCTCTCTCTTGAAAGCATCCAGAGAACTGGCCTCCACTGCTCTCTGAGGCAGAGAATTCCACAGACTCACAACTCTCTGGGTGAAAAAGTGTTTCCTCGTCTCCGTTCTAAATGGCTTACCCCTTATTCTTAAACTGTGGCCCCTGGTTCTGGACTCCCCCAACATCGGGAACATGTTTCCTGCCTCTAGCGTGTCCAATCCCGTTTGACGGCACTGGGCCTGTACTCGCTGGAATTTACAGGGATGAGGGGCCCCCTCATTGAAGCTGACCAAATAGTGAAAGGCCTGGATAGCATGTATGTGGAGAATATGTTTCCACTAGTGATAGAGTCTGGGACCAGAGGGCACAGTCTCAGAATAAAAGGACATACCTTTGCCACGGAGATGAGGAGAACTTTCTTTAGCCAGAGGGTAGTGAATCTGGAATTCATTGCAACAGACGGCTGTGGAGGCCACAAGTCAATGGATATTTTTGAAGGCGGAGAAGAGAGCGCAGCAGCGGTTGCACTTTCTGCGCCGGATGAGAAGAGCTCACCTCCCCCATGCCATCCTCACCATTTTCTACAGGGGCACCATAGAGAGTATTTTGACCAGCTGTATCTCTGTCTGGTTTGGGGACTGTAAAGCCTCCGACTGGAAGTCCATGCAGAGAGTGGTGAGGACAGCGGAAAAAATCACCGGGACCTCTCTCCCCTCAATCGGGGATATTGCGACCAAACGTTGCGTGTCTAAGGCCAGCAGTATTATAGAGGACCCCACACATCTCCATCACGGACTGTTCACTCTGCTGCCCTCGGGCAAAAGATATCGCAGCATAAGGAGCAGAACATCAAGGTTCTGCAACAGCTTCTTCCCACGAGCCATCAGACTCCTGAATGCCATGTAATGGGCTGCCACCATTGTCTATTTATCCTTTTTATCATTTTTATCCATGTTTATCCATGTTTATCCTTCTGTTAATTATCGTGTTGCACGTGGAGCCAAATGCAACGGAATTCCGTTTGGAACTGCATATATCAATGTATTTCTAAATGACAATAAAGTTTGTTTGACTTTGACTTTGAGATTGACAGATTCTTGATTAGTACGGGTGCCAAGGGGTATGGGGAGAAGGCAGGAGAATGGGGTTGAGGGGGGAGGGATAGATCAGCCATGATTGAATGTCAGAGTAGACTGGATGGGCCGAACGGCCTCATATCTGCTCATGAACATGGGTGGGACAGGAAGGATTGGGAAGGGGCGCAGAGTCCTTTGCACTGACCTCCAGGCAGAAGTGGACTATCTGTGACAGGTACGGCACGATGATAGAAACTTCGCTCTCCATCAGCTCGTCGAAAACCTCCATGGCCTCACTGGCCTGGTCCTGTAGGGAGAGAGGGAGGGAAGTGTTGGCGATGCGGTGGCAGTGATTGGAGAACGCAGCCCGGAGTTACCTGGCTCCTGGTGTCTCACGCCTGCCATCTACAGGGAGCAGCGATGAATGGCAGGCTCACCAGTGGCCACGGCTAGTTTAGTTCAGCACAGATACAGCGCGGAAACAGGCCCTTCGGCCCACCGAGTCCATGCCGGCCAGCGATCCCCACACACCAACTCTATCCTACACACACTAGGGACAAATTACAATTTTTTTTACCAGAGCCAATTAAACTACAAACGATACGATACAACTATATTTATCCCGGGAGGAAAATTAATCATTTTATTATTTGTGTAAGAAAGAACTGCAGATGCTGGAAAAATCGAAGGTAGACAAAAATGCTGGAGAAACTCAGCGGGTGAGGCAGCATCTGTGGAGCGAAGGAATGGGTGACGTTTCGGGTCGAGACCCTTAAGGGTGAGGCAGCATCTATGGAGCCAAGGAATAGGTGACGTTTCGGGTCGAGACCCTTAAGGGTGAGGCATCTGTGGAGCGAAGGAATAGGCGACGTTACGGGTCGAGATCTTTAAGGGTGAGGCAGCATCTATGGAGCCAAGGAATAGGTGACGTTTCGGGTCGAGACCCTTAAGGGTGAGGCAGCATCTATGGAGCGAAGGAATAGGCGACGTTTCGGGTCGAGACCCTTCCGGGTCTCGACCCGAAACGTCGCCTATTCCTTCGCTCCATAGATGCTGCCTCACCTGCTGAGTTTCTCCAGCATTTTTGTCTACATTCAATTTTATTTTATTTTTGTAACTTTCATATATTTGTTTACACCTGCACGTCTTTGGAATGTGGGATGAAACCAGAGCGCCCGGAGAAAACCCACGCAGGTCACAGGGAGAACGCACAGACTCCGTATAGGCAGCATCCGTAGTCAGGATCGCACCCGGATCTCTGACGCGGTCAGGCGGCAATCCTACCCCGGCGCCCATTTTGTTTAACTCCAGTAAGTTTACTAAATGTGGATGTGGAAAAAACGTGCGGCCACCCACTCTGCCGTGGTTGAGCTCACCTGATTGTGCTGGATGAGAGCCTGGATCGCGATCAGTAGCTTTGGGATCATGGGTCGCATCATGTTCTACGGAAGGAAGAGACGCAGCCTTGTCAAATCGCCCGAGGTCCAGCGCGGGCGGCCCACAGCGGGGCTGGGCAGTGACAGGCTGGCGAGGCACGTCCACTGGCACCTTCTGTCAACGCTCACAAAACACAGGGGGCAGGCACGGGAGAGAGGGTTAGCAGCCAAGATCATGGGGCAACAGGGTTATGAGTAGAGGGGGAGAAGATTATCTACTGCTAATTGTGGAGCGGCTGTGAGGGTGGAATTCTGGAGATAGTATAGAAGGACATATTGACTGACATGGTGGATGTCTTTCAGTGCGGTCACATTGAGTACTGGGCAGAGTGTCACGGCAGTGGGGGTGAGACCCAGGGCCACGGGTTCCCAGGTGCCCGCGCCGTTGCTTCACCTGTGCTCACCATCTCGTCGGTGCCCATGTAGGACACCACGGCAGTCAGCGTCTGGATGGTGTAGAAGACCACCAGGGGGTTGTCGTGATCCTCCAGGGTCTGGTGGAAGAGCCGCATCAGCTCGCGGAAGTGGCGCTTGAAGGACTCGGTGCTGATGTCCACCACGGTGCTGAGTAGCAGCATCCCCACCTGGAGAGAGGGCACAGTGCAGCCGTTACTGCCCACTCACCGCAGCGCCCGGCACTCGCTGGCAACAACGCCCACTGCCCGACAATCACTGGCAGCAACGCCCACTGCCCACTGCCCGCTGACCGCAGCGCCCGGCACTCACTGGCACCAACGCCCACTGCCCGGCCATCACTGGCACCAACGCCCACTGCCCACTCATCGCAGCGCCCGGCCATCACTGGCACCAACGCCCACTGCCCACTCACCGCAGCGCCCGGCAATCACTGGCACCAACGCCCACTGCCCGGCCATCACTGGCACCAACGCCCACTGCCCACTCACCGCAACGCCCGGCACTCACTGGCACCAACGCCCACTGCCCACTCACCGCAACGCCTGGCACTCACTGGCACCAACGCCCACTGCCCACTCACCGCAGCACCCGGCACTCACTGGCACCAACGCCCACTGCCCACTCACCGCAGCGCCCGGCACTCACTGGCACCAATGCCCACTGCCCACCCACCGCAACGCCCGGCACTCACTGGCACCAACGCCCACTGCCCAGCCATCACTGGCACCAACGCCCACTGCCCACTCACCGCAACGCCCGGCACTCATTGGCACCAACGCCCACTGCCCGGCCATCGCTGGCACCAACGCCCACTGCCCACTCACCGCAACGCCCGGCACTCACTGGCACCAACGCCCACTGCCCACTCACCACAACGCCCGGCCATCACTGGCACCAACGCCCACTGCCCACTCACCACAACGCCCGGCCATCACTGGCACCAACGCCCACTGCCCACTCACCGCAACGCCCGGCAATCACTGGCACCAATGCCCACTCACCACATGGCTGATCTTCCCCAATCAGTACCCCGTTCCTGCCTTCTCCCCATATCCCCTGACTCCACTATCTTTAAGAGCCCTATCTAACTCTCTCTTGAAAGTATCCAGAGAACTTGCCTCCACCGCCCACTGAGGCAGAGAATTCCACAGACTCACCACTCTCTGTGAGATAAAGTGTTTCCCCATCTCCGTTCTAAATGGCTTACCCCTTATTCTTAAGGGGCCGGTGTGCACTCTTGTTTCCACGTTGTATCTTTAGTTTAGTGTGGAGATACAGCATGGAAACAGGCCCATCGGCCCACCATGCTGACCATCATTCACCCGTTGACATTAGTTCTATATTATCTCAATTTCTCATCCACCCTACACACCAGGAGGGCCAATCAACCTGCAAGTCTTTGGAATGTGGGACAAAACCGGTGCACCAGGAGGAAATCCATGCGGTCACAGGGAGAACGTGCAAACTCCAAACAGCCAGCATCTGAAGTCAGGGTCGAACCCGGGTCTCGGGTGCTGAGACAGCAGCTCTACAAGCTGCACCACTGAGCCACTTTACATAGAAACATAGAACATAGAAATTAGGTGCAGGAGTAGGCCATTCGGCCCCTCGAGCCTGCACCGCCATTCAATATGATCATGGCTGATCATCCAACTCAGTATCCCGTACCTGCCTTCTCTCCATACCCCCTGATCCCCTTAGCCACAAGGGCCACATCTAACTCCCTCTGAAATATAGCCAATGAACTGGCCTCAACTACCCTCTGTGGCAGAGAGTTCCAGAGACCCACCACTCTCTGTGTGAAGAAAGTCCTTCTCATCTCGGTCCTAAAGGATTTCCCCCTTATCCTTAAACAGTGACCCCTTGTCCTGGACCTCCCCAACATCGGGAACAATCTTCCTGCATCGAGTCTGTCCAACCCCTTAAGAATTTCAAGTAATTACACACAATTACTTTAGTCACAGGGCCGTCCATAATGTTTGGCACAAAGACCCATCATTTACTTATTTGCCTCTGTACTCCACAATTTGAGATTTGTAATAGAAAAAAAATCACATGTGGTTGAAGTGCACATTGTCAGATTTTAATCAAAAATGTACAAAAATAGCGTTTAATAAAATCTGACAATGTGCACTTTAACCACATGTGGTTTTTTAAATTACAAATCTCAAATTGTGGAGTACAGAGACAAATAAATAAATGATAGGTCTTTGTCCCAAACATTATGGGATGGCACTGTAATTACTTGAATTTATATTCCCCAGTTAAACAATGAACATAGAACAGCGCCGCACAGGAGCAGGCCGTTCGGCCCACAATTCTTGTGCTGAACATGATGCCTAGCTGAGCTAATCTCTCATCTGCCTGCAGGTGATCCATGCGCCGCCTGTCTAATAGCTTCTTAAACGGCACTATTACATCCGCCTCCACTGCCACTCCTAGCAATGCCCCCACCACCCTCTCCCTGCACCTGATCCAAGCCAATGTATATCTTTAAGAAAGAACTGCAGATGCTGGAAAAATCAAAGGTAGACAAAAATGCTGGAGAAACTCAGTGGGTGAGGCAGCATCTATGGAGCGAAGGAATAGGTGACGTTTCGGGTCGAGACCCTCCGTCAGACTGATGTGGGGGTGGGGGGGGCGGGAAGAAGAAAGGAAGAGGTGGAGACAGTGGGCTGTGGGAGAGCTGGGAAGGGGAGGGGAAGGAGGGAGAAAGCAAGGACTACCTGAAATTGGAGAAGTCAATGTTCATACCGCTGGGGTGTAAACTGCCCAAGACAGAAAGGTCAGATTGGGAATATGAGGGGGATTTGAAACGCTGGGCCACTGGGAGGTCAGGTTGGTTAGTGCGACACCACCAACTAGGTGACGAATAGGTGACGTTTCGGGTCGAGACCCTTAAGGGTGAGGCAGCATCTATGGAGCGAAGGAATAGGCGACGTTTCGGGTCGAGACCCTTCCGGGTCTCGACCCAAACCGTCACCTATCCCTTCGCTCCATAGATGCTGCCTCACCTGCTCGGTTTCTCCAGCATTTTTGTCTACCAATGTATATCTTTGGAGTGTTTCACACCTAGCTTTGGCTGGAGCTCACAATTGAGCCGGCTGCACCCACATCAGCATGCTTGTTAGCTTACATCGCCACCACTCGCCCACCCACGCCGCGCCCACCACACCCACCTGTCTCTCCCCCGGAACGCTGCTCTTCGTCCACTGGGTTATAAACTGAAGTAGTTGGGGCCATTTCTCTGGCGTTTCGTGTTTGACGATGATGGCAGCCAGCTGGGCCACAGAATGCCGCACCTTGTGCCTGTGGACGGGCAGGGAAAGAAGATGAGAACGGCCCGCCAGGATCTGACGTGGACACTGCCGCCCGCCAACTACCCCAGAGCGGTTTCCCACAGTTACGCCTGGACCAGACACTCACACAGCGCAGAGGTACAGAGGGAACAAACTAAGCCCGAGACATGCCGAGCACAGGAACAGGCCCTTCGGCCCACAATGTCCCTGCTGAACATGATGCCAAATTAAACTCATCTCCTCTGCCTGCACGTGATCCATATCCCTCAATATCATAGACACATAGAAAATAGGTGCAGGAGGAGGCCATTCGGCCCTTCGAGCCATTCATTGTGATCATGGCTGATCGACCGCTATCAATAACCCGTGCCTGCCTTCTCCCCGTATCCCTTGACTCCAGTAGCCCCTAGAGCACTATCCAACTCTCTCTTAAATCCAAGTGCCTGTCTAAAAAAGCCATTTAAACACCACATTTAAGAAGAAACTGCAGATGCTGGTAAATCGAAAAATCTGGAGAAACTCAGCAGGTGAGGCAGCATCTACGGAGCGAAGGAAATGGGCGACGTTTCGTGTCGAGACCCAAAACGTCGCCTATTTCCTTCGCTCCATAAATGCTGCCCTCATCTGCTGAGTTTCTCCAGCATTTTTGTCTACCTTTAAACACCACTATTGTTTCTGCCACCACCACCACCACCCCCTGCAGCATGTTCCACGCTCTGTGTAACAAAAACCTTCCCCCTCACACGTTAAACCTGTGCCCTCTAGTCTTTGACATTTCCATCCTGGGGTAAAAGATCCTGACTGTCTACCCTATCTATGCCTCACAACTCCCCTCAAGGGAAGGTCTCCCCTCAACCTCTGACACTCCAGAGAAAACAATCCGACTTTGTCGAACCTGTCCTTGCAGCTTAGGCATCATACTTCTGCACCCTCTCCAAAGCCACCACATCCTTCCCTGTAATGGGGCGACCAGAACTGCACGCAATACTCCAAATGCCACCCAACCAAAATTCTAGGAAGCTGCAACATGATTTGCTGACTCTCATATTCAAGATAAGAGTTCCTGACTCTTATATTTAATGCCCCGACCTATTGCGTCAGGAAGGCTGGATGTCACTTCTCCCTGGTCATTCCCTTCTCTCTCTTCCACCTTCTGGGAGGAGATACGGGAGCTCGAAAGCCGGGAGGCCCAGACTTAAGAACAGCTTTTTCACCACTGCTAACCCACTCATGAACAGATCACCTCTTTCAACACCAACTTCCTGGAGAAGCTGCCAGTCAGTCCGGTGACTCTTGCTCTTCACTGGTTAAGAAGGAACTGCAGATGCTGGAGAAATCGAAGGTAGACAAAAATGCTGGAGAAACTCAGTGGGTGAGGCAGCATCAATGGAGCGAAGGAATAGGTGACGTTTCTTCAGACTACTTGGTTCAGCTTCTTGACAGAAATCCATTTGGACTTTAGAGATCCAGCACGGACAAAGGCCCTTCCATTCAACGAGTCTATGCCGACCAGCGATCTCCCCATATACTAACACACCAATATACTAACACTGGGAACGTGTAATCTCGGTCCTGGGCCTCCTCCACGGCCAGAGTGAGCAACACCGCAAGTTGGAGGAACAGCACCTCATATTCCGCTTGGGGAGTCTGCATCCTCTGGACTTAAACATTGAATTTTCTCAATTCTGTTAACCCAGACTGCCCCCACCCCTCCCCACCTCTCCCTCAGCCCTCGGGCCCTGACATTCCTTCTCCATATTCCCCCCCCCCCCCCCACCCCAGTCGCACTAGCTTCTCATTTTCACACCACAAACTGCTTACAACGGCCTGTTTCCCTTATCATCGATACTTTTTTGCATATCTTTCATTCATTGTTCTTTATCTCTCCACATCACTGTCTATATCTCTCGTTTCCCTGATCCCTGACCAGTCTGAAGAAGGGTCTCGACCCGAAACGTCGCCTATCTCCTTCGCCCCTTAGATGCTGCTGCACCCGCTGAGTTTCTCCAGCTTTTTGTATAACACTGGGAACAATGTTCTTTTACAATTTTGCCAAAGCCAATTAACTTACAAACCTACATCTATGGAGGGAAGAAATAGGTCCTATTACTTCGCTCCATAGATGCTGCCTCACCCGCTGAGTTTCTCCAGCATTTCTGTCTACCTTTGCTCTTCACTGCACCTCGCAACACAATCTTTGCACCATGTTGCATCTTCCATTACACCTATACCGCTCACTCTAATAAACTAACCTGAAACTAGACTACCCGATCAGTACTGGTCTTGGTCCATTAAAACGGCACTTCCCTGCTTCACTAAAGCCACATTGGCAACTTCAACAACCCTTTCCCTGTTAATTCCAAACCCTGACATCGCCGTTCTGTAGATGGTAGGTTTCTGTAGATTTTACAGAACAATAGGCTCTGGGTTTTCTCCAGAGCTGCTGCCTGTCCCGCCGAGTTACTCCAGCACTTTGTGTCTACCGTTGGCATAAACCAGCATCTGCAGTTCCTTCCTGCACTTTGTATGAACACGTTGAAGCAACAACCCCTTTATGGTGCACACAAATCTATTACTGGCACCATGGGCGGTGGCAGGGGTGGGAAATGCCTTTCTGCAGGTTGCCACCCTTGTCACCCAGAGGTGCGATATAGCGGGAGCTGCCAGCTCCCATTCTCACTGCTCCCTCTCCGCCACTATCCACACTTCCCAATGAGCAGCAGTCTCCAGCCTCAAATCCCCGAATGTACCACTAGGGTACGCCACACCATGGCAGCCTCGCCAACAGTCAGTCTATCTGTCTGTCTGTCTGTCTGTCTGTCTGTCTGTCTGTCTGTCTGTCTGTCTGTCTTGTGTTAAAGAACGAACTGCAGATGCTGGATAATCGAGGGTTACACAAAAAGCTGGAGAAACTCAGCGGGTGCAGCAGCATCTAAGGAGCGAAGGAGATAGGCGACGTTTCGGGTCGAGACCCTTCTTCAGACTTCGTCCCGAGGGAGGCCTCCAGATCCACGATGTTAGGCCGCAGAGCGACCAGAGATACGATCCGGAAAACAATCGCATCTCTGGCAAGGTAACTTCGTCTGAAGAAGGGTCTCGACCCGAAACGTCGCCTATCTCCTTCGCTCCTTAGATGCTGCTGCACCCGCTGAGTTTCTCCAGCTTTTTGTGTAACCCTGTCTGTCTGTCTTTTTGTGGTTATTTTTTGTGTGTTTTAAAAGTTTGTGTTAATGTTCTCTGGTTTGTTTTACGTTGGGGGGGGGGGGGGGTGGGGAAACTGTTTTTCAGTCTCTTACCCTGCCGGAGATGCGACTGTTTTCCGGATCGTATCTCCGGTCGCTCTGCGGCCTAACATCGTGGATCTGGAGGCCTCGCCCGGGACTGACTTTGAGCCCCACCGCGGGGCCATGGACTTACCATCGGGGCTTGCGGTCCCTTGGCCTGGGATCGACTCTACAACCGCAGCCTGCGTATGTCAACATAAAGGAGCTCGCAGTCTTGGGTAGAGACCGGTGTCGAGAAGCTCCAATGATGCGGAAGGTTCGACTAGCCCCGACCCGGGGTCCGATCACCCGGCGCTGGGGAGCTGAGATTCACCCCCGTTGCAGGAGCTTGGTCGCCCTGATGCGGAGGGGGCCCGACCGCCGGCTACGGGAGCCAAGATCGTCCCGGCAACGGAGAACAAACAAAGGAAGAGATTGAACTTTTTTCCCATCACAGTGAGGAATGTGGAGGAGTCGCTGTGGTGGATGTTTATGTTAAAATGTATTTTGTGTGTCTTGTTGCTTTTTATTAGTATGGCAAATCAAATTCCTCGTTGTGTGTTTGTACTTGGCTAATAAAGTACGATTATAATGTAGCTCTGACACTTACTCATGTTCCTGCTGGAGAGACTGCAAAACCACTGGCTTTAAACTGGAGGGAAAGCAAAAACACACAGATGTTAGAACCTACATTGAGGATTCAATAACAGAGTCAATGTACCCTATTGAATATACCCGGGGTGGAGACCGTGCGCATATAATACAGCGAAACTTCCTTCACCCCGCCACATACAGAGTGAACCACACACACACACACACACACACACACACACACACACACACACACACACACACACACACACACACACACTCACCCCGCCACATACAGAGTGAACCACACACACACACACACACACACACACACACACACACACACACACACACACACACACACACACACACACACACACACACACACACACACACACACACACACACACACACACACACACACACACACACACACTCCAAGGGACAGGGTCCGGCACATACACTCCCTGGGTCAGACACACCCAGAGTGAAGTTCCCTACGCATCTTCCCATCACACACACACACCTGGGGTCAATAGTCAATTTTATTCGTCACATACACCCGAAAGAGCAGTGAAATGTTAAATTTGTATAAAATTGTACAAGGCATTGGTGAGACCCATTCTGGAGTATGGTGTACAATTACGAAGGATGTCAACAAAATAGAGAGAGTACAGAGGAGATTTACTAGAATGTTGCCTGGGCTCCAGCAACTAAGTTACAGAGAAAGGTTGAACAAGTTAGGTCTTTATTCTTTGGAGCGCAGAAGGTTAAGGGGGGACTTGATTGAGGTCTTTAAAATGATGAAAGGGATAGACAGAGTTGACGTGGATAAGCTTTTCCCCATTGAGGGCAGGGAAGATTCAAACAAGAGGGCCTGACATGAGAATTAAGGGACAGAAGTTTAGGGGTAACATGAGGGGGAACTTCTTTACTCAGAGAGTGGTGGCTGTGTGGAATGAGCTTCCAGCAGAAGTGGTGGAGGCAGGATCGATTTTAACATTTAAAAGTAAAGTGGATAGGTATATGGACGGAAAGGGAATGGAGGGGTATGGTCTGAGTGCAGGTAGATGGGACTAGGGGAAAATAAATGTTCGGCACGGACTGGAAGGGCCGAGAAGGCCTGTTTCCGTGCTGTAATTGTTATATGGAAATGAATTTGTCAGCAGCGGTACAATTAAAAAAAACCACACAATACACAATAAGATTTAACACAAACATCCACCACAACATTCTTCACTGTGGTGGAAGGCACAAGGTTCAGTCAGTCCTCCTCCTTGTTCACCTGTGGTTGTGGCCATAAACACACACTCCTAGGGTCAGACACACACAGAGTGAAGCTTCCTACGCATCGTCCCTTCACACACACACACACACATACATCGATCGTTTCGCCGAACACCTCCGCTCGGTCCGCAATAACCAACCCGACCTCCCGGTGGCTCAGCACTTCAACTCCCCCTCCCACTCCGTATCCGACCTCTCGGTCCTGGGCCTCCTCCACGGCCAGAGTGAGCAACACCGCAAGTTGGAGGAACAGCACCTCATATTCCGCTTGGGGAGTCTGCATCCTCTGGGCTTAAACATTGAATTTTCTCAATTCTGTTAACCCTGGCTGCCTCCTCCCCTTCCCACCTCTCCCTCAGCCCTCGGGCCCTGGCATTCCTTCTCTCTCTATCTCTCCCCCACCCAAGTCTCATTTTCACACTACAAACAGCTTACAATGGCCTGTTCCCTTTATCATCGATACTTTTTTGCATATCTTTCATTCATTGTTCTTTATCTCTCCACATCACCGTCTATATCTCTCGTTTCCCTGATCCCTGACCAGTCTGAAGAAGGATCTCGACCCGAAACGTCGCCTATCTCCTTCGCTCCTTAGATGCTGCTGCACCCGCTGAGTTTCTCCAGCTTTTTAACCCACACACACATACACTTCCTGGGTCAGACACACCCCCCCCCCCCCCCCCCCCGGGTCAGACACACACAGAGTGAAGCTTCCTACGCATTGTCCCTTCACACACACTCCGGGGATCAGACAGAAAATGAAGCTCCCTCCATACCGTTAACAAACAAGGTGGAGGCCTTTGCCCGCTCGACTTTGGGCTGGGTGTGACTTTGGGTGTGAGAGGGCGCAAGAAGCAGACCCGTCCCTTCCTCTAGAACCCACAGAGGGAGAGGCCGTGATGCCCTCAGTGAGAAACTATCCCTTCTTACTAGGAAGTTAAGAGAGCGCAGCAGCGGTTCCACTTTCTGCGCCGGATGAGAAGAGCTCACCTCCCCCATCCCATCCTCACCGCTTTCTACAGGGGCACCGTAGAGAGTATTTTGACCAGCTGTATCTCTGTCTGGTTTGGGGACTGTAAAGCCTCTGACCGGAAGTCCGTGCAGAGAGTGGTGAGGACAGCGGAAAAAATCATCGGGACCTCTCTCCCCTCAATCGGGGATATTGTGACCAAATGTTGCGTGTCTAAGGCCAGCAGTATTATAAAAGACCCCACACATCTCCATCACGGACTGTTCACTCTGCTGCCCTCGGGCAAAAGATATCGCAGCATAAGGAGCAGAACATCAAGGTTCTGCAACAGCTTCTTCCCACGAGCCGTCAGACTCCTGAATGCCGTGTAACGTGCTGCCACCATTGTCTATTTATCCTTTTATCCATTTTATCCATGTTTATCCTTCTGTTAATTATCGTGTTGCACAGGGAGCCAAATGCAACAGAATTTCGTTTCGAACTGCATATATCGATGTATTTCTAAATGACAAGAAAGTTTGTTTGACTTTGACTTGGAGGAGGAAATTGAAAAGATCAATCACATACTTCTCTTTCAGATCAACGGAGAGTTTCTTCCAGTGTTTGGCCACTCTTCTCCTCACGAGCACTGCTGCAAACTGACGGATCTAAAGCAGGTGGGGGGGAAGAAGAGAGTGAGCTGCCGATAGCTGGAGCAGGAAGCAGTGAAGCGCGAGGCACCCGGCGACAAAGCAGTGCAGGGGTGAAACAGCGTCCGCCAGTGGAGGGCAGCCGGGTGCCTGCCACCAAGACGAGCCGAGCCGAGCCGAGCCAAGCCGAGCTTCCCGTCAGCGCCTGGAAACGCCTCGACATTCCCACAGCACCACCACAACCCACTCAAAAACACCGCCCTTAAAACTCACCGGGAAAGGAAAGGGTGGTGGGGGAGGGTGGAGAAAGCTGTGGGGGTGAAATAAAGAGAGAGAGAGAGAGAGAGTGAGAGAGAGGGGTGGAGAGGAAGAGAGAGAGGGGGAGGGAGAGGGGAGAGGTGGGGAGAGATACGGAGAGAGAGAAAGAGGGGAAAAGAGTGGTAAAGCAACCGAGAAAGTTAGAGAAGGAAAGAGGAGAGAGAAGGAGAGAGAGAGCGAGTGAGAGAGAAAGAAAGAGGGAGAGAGAGAGAGAGATCCAATTACTCCCATGACTCTTCCCTTCCCTCCCGCTCCACCCCTTCCCCGGGCACTTTCCCTTGCAACCGCAAGAGATACTACACTTGTCCCTTCACCTCCCCCATCCACTCCTTTCAGGGACCCAAGCAGTCCTTCCAGGTCCGACAGAGGTTCACCTGCACCTCCTCCAACCTCATCTACTGCATCCGTTGCTCCAGATGCCAGCTGATCTATATCGGTGAGACCAAGCGGAGGCTGGGCGATCGTTTTAGCCGAACACCTCCGCTCGGTCCGCAATAACCAACCCGACCTCCCGGTGGCTCAGCACTTCAACTCCCCCTCCCATTCCATATCCGACCTCGTGGTCCTGGGCCTCCTCCACGGCCAGAGTGAGCAACACCACAAGTTGGAGGAACAGCACCTCATATTCCGCTTGGGGAGTCTGCATCCTCTGGGCTTAAACATTGAATTTTCCCAATTCTGTTAACCCAGGCTGTCTCCTCCCCATCTCACCTCTCCCTCAGCCCTCGGGCCCTGACATTCCTTCTTTCTCTATCTCTCCCCAGTCGCACTAGCTTCTCATTTTCACACTACAAACAGCTTACAACGGCCTCTTTCCTTTATCATCGATACTTTTTTGCATATCTTTCATTCATTGTTCTTTATCTCTCCACATCACCGTCTATATCTCTCGTTTCCCTGATCCCTGACCAGTCTGAAGAAGGGTCTCGACCCGAAACGTCGCCTATCTCCTTCGCTCCTTAGATGCTGCTGCTGCACCCGCTGAGTTTCTCCAGCTTTTTGGGTAATTCCATGACTCTTTATTTCTCATTCCTGCTTCTGCATCTCTTCCACATGGCTTTTCAAATGAATAGTTTGACTGAAAATGTATCAGGTTTCCCCATCTGTTTTATTTCTCAACCTCTGCCCGGCCCCCCCCCCCACCCTCCTGCCGCTGGAAGCAGCAGCTGGTACTATGGAAGTGTGAAGCCCCTTCCTTACCTGAGGGTTTGGCGCACTTGCGAGGATTGTGCATAGAGCAGGGACCACTGACGGGTCCTTAAACGCCTCCTTCAACTGTGCTGTGGCCTGTGGGCGGGAAGAGCAGTGAGTTAAACACTCCGCAGCGTACTGAGCCCCGTCACCATTGCCTCTCCACACCGTCCCCAAAGCACAGGAACAGGCCCTTCGGCCCACAATGTCCATGCCGAACATGTTAGGTTAATAGAAACTCGTCCGCCTACACTTCATTCACCATCCTCTGGCTGAAGAAATTCCCTCTCATCTCCTTTCTAAAGTTACAGTGCCGTCCATAATGTTTGGGACAAAGGCACATCATTTATTTATTCGCCTCTGTACTCCACAATTTGAGATTTGGAATAGAAAAAATCACATATGGTTAAAGTTGTACAGGGTTTTGGTGAGGCCACACCTGGAGTATTGCGTACAGTTTTGGTTTCCAAATCTGAGGAAAGACATCCTTGCCATAGAGGGGGTACAGAGAAGATTCACCAGACTGATTCCTGGGATGTCAGGACTTCCATATGAGGAAAGATTGGATAGACTCGGCTTGTACTTGCTGGAATTTAGAAGATTGAGGGGGGATCTTATAGAAACTTACAAAATTCTTAAGGGGTTGGACAAGCTAGATGCTGGAAGATTGTTCCCGATGTTGGGGGAGTCCAGAACAAGGGGTCACAGTCTAAGGATAAGGGGGAATTCCTTTAGGACCGAGATGAGGAAAACATTCTTTACACAGAGAGTGGTGAGTCTCTGGAATTCTCTGCCACAGAAGGTAGTTGAGGCCAGTTCATTGGCTATATTTAAGAGGGAGTTAGATGTGGCCCTTGTGGCTAAAGGGATCAGGGGGTATGGAGAGAAGGCAGGTACAGGATACTGAGTTGGATGATCAGCCATGAACACATTGAATGGTGGTGCAGGCTCGAAGGGCCAAATGGTCTCTACTCCTGCACCTATTTTTCTATGTTTCTAAGTGCACATTGTCAGATTTTATGAAAGGGTATTTTTATACATATTGGTTTCACCATGTAGAAATTACAGCTGTGTTCATACATAGACCCCCCAGTTCAGGGCAACATAATGTTTGGGACACATGGCTTCACAGGTGTCTGTAATTGCTCAGGTGTGTTTAATTGCCTCCTTCATGCAGGTACAAGAGAGCTCTCAGCGCCTCATCTTTCCTCCAGTCTTTCCATCACCTTTGGAAACGTTTATTGCCGATTATCAACATGAGGACCAGGGTTGTGCCAATGAAAGTCAAAGAAGCTATCATGAGACTAAGAAACAAGAATAAAACTGTTAGGGACATAAGCCAAACCTTCGGCTTACCAAAATCAACTGTTTGGAACATCATTGAGAAGAAAGAGAGCACTGGCGAGCTTACTAATCGCAAAAGGACTGGCAGGCCAAGGAAGACCTTCACAGTTGATGACAAAATAACTTGCTCTATAATAAAGAAAAATCCCCAAACTCCTGTCCGACAGATCAGAAACAATAGACAATAGGTGCAGGAGTAGGCCATTCGGCCCTTCGAGCCAGCACCGCCATTCAATGTGATCATGGCTGATCATCCACAATCAGTACCCCGTTCCTGCCTTCTCCCCATATCGCCTGACTCCGCTATCTTCAAGAGCCCTATCTAGCTCTCTCTTGAACGTTTCCAGAGAACCTGCCTCCACTGAGGCAGAGAATTCCACAGACTCACAACTCTCTGGGGGAAAATCCTGTTTGCCATCCAAATGTGTCGCTATTTCATCTTTTATAATGGATTCCAGCATCTTCCCCACCACCGATGTCAGGCTAACTGGTCTATAATTTTCTCTCTCCCGCCTTTCTCAAAAAGTAGGATAAATACTCTTCAGGAGTCAGGTGTGGATTTGTCAATGACCACTGTCCGCAGAAGACTTCACAAACAGAAATACAGAGGCTACACTGCAAGATGCAAACCACTGGTTAGCCGCTAAAATAGATGGCTAGGTTACAGTTTGCCAAGAAGCACTTAAAAGAGCAACAGTTCTGGAAAAAGGTCTTGAGATGAAGATTGACATATCAGAGTGATGGTAAGAGCAAAGTATGGAGGAGAGAAGGAACTGCCTAAGATCCAAAGCATCCCACCTCATCTGTGAAACACGGTGGTGGGGGTGTTATGGCCTGGGTATGTATGGCTGCTGAAGGTACTGGCTCACTTATCTTCATTGATGATGCAATTGCTGATGGTAGCAGCTTAATGAATTCTGAAGTGTACAGACACATCCTGTCTGCTCAAGTTCAAAACTCATTGGCCAACGGTTCATTCTGCAGCAAGACAATGATCCCAAACATACTGCTGAAGCCACAAAGGAGTTTTTCAAAGCTAAAAAATGGTCAATTCTGAGTGGCCAAGTCAATCACCCGATCTGAACCCAATTGAGCATGTCTTTTATATGCTGAAGAGAAAACTGAAGGGGACTAGCCCCCAAAACAAGCATCAGCTAAAGATGGCTGCAATACAGGCCTGGCAGAGCATCACCAGAGAAGACACCCAGCAACTGGTGATGTCCATGAATCGCAGACTTCAAGCAGTCATTGCATGCAAAGGATATGGAACAAAATACAAAATATAACAAGAAGTCCAGATACGACCTTGGTAAGGCCATCAAAAAGGCCAAAAGGGATTTCTGCTCCAAACTGGAGGATGGGACAGATGTTTGGCAGCTGTGGCGGGGCCTGAATGCAATCACCTCCTACAAGGCAAAACCAGGAGGCAGCTCAGATGTCTGCGAAACTTCACTCCCTGATGAGCTCAATGCATTTTACGCACGCTTTGATAGGGAGAACACTGATGTGCCTTCCCGAGCCCCTATTCACTGTGATGGTATTTCAGTCTCAGTCACAGAGGCCGACGTCAGGAAATCCTTCAGAGGGGTGAACCCTCGAAAAGCGTCTGGACCTGATGGCATACCTGGTCGTGTCCTAAAAACCTGTGCGGACCATCTGGCTGGAGTTTTTACGGACATTTTCAACCTGTCACTCCTGAGGTCTGAGGTTCCCACCTGCTTCAAAAGGGCATCAATTAGACCGGTGCCCAAGAAGAGCAAGGTGACGTGCCTTAATGACTATCGACCTGTGGCACTACCGCCTGTGGTGATGAAGTGCTTTGAGAGGTTGATCATGGAGCAAATCAACTCCTACCTCGACAAAAAACCTGGACCCACTGCAGTTCGCTTACCGCCACAACAGATCAACAGTGGACGCGATCTCGCTGGCCCTCCACTCTGCTCTGGACCACTTGGACAACAAAAACTCATATGTCAGGCTGTTATTCATCGATTACAGCTCGGCATTTAACACAATCATCCCTTCCATGCTAGTTACCAAACTCGCAGAACTGGGTTGCTGCGCATCCCTCTGCAATTGGATCCTCGACTTCCTCATCCACAGACCACAGTCTGTTCGTATTGGTGGAAATGTGTCAGACTCGATAACAATCAGCACGGGAGCACCTCAAGGCTGCATGCTCAGCCCCCTGCTGTACTCACTCTATACTCATGATTGCGTAGCCACTCATAGTGCGAACTCCATCATCAAGTTTGCTGACGACACCTCTGTTGTGGGACGTATCACTGATGGGGATGAGTCAGAGTATAGAAGAGAGATCGAGCAACTGTCCATATGGTGCCAGCACAACAACCTGGCCCTCAACACCAGCAAAACCAAGGAACTGATTGTGGACTTTGGAAGGAGTAGGATGGGGACCCACAGTCCCGTTTATATCAACGGGTCGATGGTTGAAAGGGTCAAGAGCTTCAAATTCCTGGGCGTGCACATCTCTGAAGATCTTTCCTGGTCCGAGAACACTGATGCTACTATTAAGAAAGCTCATCAGCGCCTCTACTTCCTGAGAAGATTACGGAGAGTCGGTTTGTCAAGGAGGACTCTCTCTAACTTCTACAGGTGCACAGTAGAGAGCTTGCTGACCGGTTGCATCGTGGCTTGGTTCGGCAACTTGAGCGCCCTGGAGAGGAAAAGACTACAAAAAGTAGTAAACACTGCCCAGTCCATCATCGGCTCTGACCTCCCCACCATTGAGGGGATTTATCGCAGTCGCTGCCTCAAAAAGGCTGGCAGTATCATCAAGGACCCACACCACCCTGGCCACACACTCATCTCCCTGCTACCTTCAGGTAGAAGGTACAGGAGCCTGAAGACTGCAACGACCAGGTTCAGGAATAGCCACTTCCCCACAGCCATCAGGCTATTAAACCTGGCTCGGACAAAACTCTGAACATTAATAGCTCATTATCTGTTATTTGCACTTTGATCAGTTTATTTATTCATGAGTGTATATATTTATATAATGGTATATGGACACACCGACCTGTTCTGTAGTCAATGCCTACTATGTTCTGTTGTGCTGAAGCAAAGCAAGAATTTCATTGTCCTATCAGGGACACGTGACAATAAACTCACTTGAACTTGAACTTTTCATTTACATGACATTGCTCTGTCCCAAACATTATGGTGCCCTGAAATGGGGGGACGATGTATAAACACCGCTGTGATTTCTACATGGGGAAACCAAAATGTATAAAAATTGCATTTATTAAAATCTGACATTGTGCACTTTAACCACATGTGATTTTTTCTAATACAAATCTCAAATTGTGGAGTACTGAGTCAAATAAATCAATGATGGGTCTTTGTCCCAAACATTATGGAGGGCATGTCCTTTAATTGAGGCTGGGCCCTCTGGTCCTAGTCTCTCCAAATAAAGTATGTCCTTGTATTCTGATGCTACGGCCTCTGGTCCAGTACTCTCCCACAAGTGTATCCTATATCCATCTCTATATCCACTCAATCGAGGCCTTTTACCATTCAGTCCCCCCCTCATCCTTCTAAACTACAGCGAGTATAGGCCCAGTGACATCAAACGCTCACCATAAGTTAAGCGGAGCGGCTGGGCTTGGATACTCTGGAATTTAGAAGAATGAGAGGGGATCTTATTGAAACATATAAGATTATTAAAGGTTTGGACACACTAGAGGCAAGAAACATGTTCCCGGTGTTGGGGGAGTCCAGAACCAGGGGCCAGTTTAAGAATAAGGGGTAAGTTATTTAGAACTGAGACAAGGAAACACTTTTTCTCAGTCTGTGGAATTCTCTGCCTCAGTGGAGGCCGGTTCTCTGGATACTTTTAAGAGAGCTAGATAGGGCTCTTAAAGATAGCAGAGTCAGGGGATATGGGGAAAAGGCAG
Organism: Raja brachyura; assembly: GCA_963514005.1. The sequence goes on from CAUPSL010000116.1 coordinate 64,140, forward strand.
GAACGGGGTACTGATTGGGGATGATCAGCCATGATCACATTGAATGGTGGTGCTGGCTCGAAGGGCCGAATGGCCTACTCCTGCACCTATTGTCTATTAATCAGCCCTATCCGTGCACCCTGCAGGGCCTTGCTGAGATGAAATAGTCAGCGTGGTTGCGTTCTCCAGACCGGGGGGAATGATTTACTATGGAGTCAGGTTGAAGAGATTTACAAGGATAAAGATGATGGTCAGAGGATAGCAGTGTAATGGTGCATGATACGATCTCGCTGACAGGTACGGGCATGAAAGGGAAACACCAAGGGGCTGATTGATTCCTGAGGCTGTGGACTCCGGGTACACGGAGCCATCCTGGGCAGTGCCCAGGAGTGAGGGCATCGTTCCTCAGAACGGCTGAACCTTTGAAATTCTGATTCATGCTGAGCTGAGAACAGATTTATCGCACTGGTTTATTATTGTCATGTGCACCGAGATACAGTGAGAAGCTTTGTTTTATGTGTTACTCAGGCAGATCGTACCATACATAAGTAGACAGGTAAAAGAGAAAATAAACAAGGTGCAGGCACTGCCCGTTTCTGGCCTGCCCCATCCTCAGCCCCCCCTCCCCTGCCATCTCCAGACCTGGGCTCTGCCACCTTCAGCCCTGGCCCTTTTCCTATCGGCCCCCTGCCCATCTCCAGCCTTGCCCCCCCTCCCCTGCCGTCTCCAGCCATGCCTCCTGCCCATTCCCATCCCGGGCACTTGCTCATATTCAGCCATACTCCCGGCACATTTCCAGGCGCTGCCCCTTTCCCATCTCCAGTCCCGCCCCCCTCCACTGCCCCCTTCCCCCCTCATCCAGGTCCTGTCCCCTGCCCATCTCCAGCCTCCTCCCTGGATTGTCCCAGTCTCGGCCCCATGCCTGACCCTGACCCTCTTGCCTCGTCCCCTACCTCACCCCGCCCCTGATTGTCTCACATCATCCCTTGCCGTTACCCAACTGGCACTGTCCCCTTCCCCACTTACCCATCCCCGCAGTCCAGACCCACCCCCCAATGTCCCTTGCCCTCCCTACCTCCCCCATTGTCCCCCACCCCCCCCCCCACTGTCCCTCGCCCTTTACCTCCCCCCACTGTCCCTCGCCCCATACCTCTGCCACTGTTCCCCGCCCCCACTGTCCCAGACCCCTCCCCTACTGGCCAGCGACCCACCCCGTACAATCCAAGCCCTGCCTCCAATAGTCGCCCCTCCCTCAATTCTCAAAGCCCTCCCCCACATTATCCTAGCCACATCCCCCCATTATCCTAGCCACCCACCCATCGGCCAGGCCCCACCTCTTTTAGCATAGACCCTCCCTCTCATTAGCCTAGGCACTCTCCTTATTGTCCAGGCCCCACCCCCAGTGTCGAGGCCCCGCCGCATCGTTGTCTATGCCCCGCCCCATCGTCTAGACCCGCCCAATTGCCTAGGCCCCGCCCCATTAGTCCAGACGCCGCCCCCATTGTCAGGTCCCTCCCTCATTGTCTGGTACCCGCCCCCATTGTCCAGGCCCCGCCCCATTGTCTAGACCCCGCCCCATTGACCAGGCCCCGCCCTCATTGTCTAGACCCCGCCCCCATTGTCCATGTCGTGTCTAGACCCCGCCCCATTGTCCAGGCCCCGCCCCCCATTGTCTAGACCCCACCCCCATTGTCCATGTCCAGACTCCGCCCCCACAGTCTAGACCCCGCCCCATTGTCCAGACCCTTCCCCATTATCTAGACTCCGCCCCCACCGTCCAGACCCCGCCCCCACAGTCCAGACCCCGCCGCCATTGTCCAGACCCCGCCCCCACTGTCCAGACCCCGCCCCCATTGTCCAGACCCCGCCCCATTGTCGCGGCCCAGCCCGCATTGTCCAGACCCCGCCCCACTGTCCAGACCCGCCCCCATTGTCCAGACCCGCCCCCATTGTCCAGACCCCGCCCCCATTGTCTAGACCCCGCCCCATTGTCCAGACCCCGCCCCACTGTCCAGACCCGCCCCCATTGTTTAGACCCCGCCCCATTGTCCAGACCCCGCCCCATTGTCCAGACCCCGCCCTATTGTCCAGACCCCGCCCCACTGTCCAGACCCGCCCCCATTGTCCAGACCCCGCCCCCATTGTCCAGACCCCACCCCATTGTCCAGACCCCGCCCCATTGTCCAGGCCCCGCCCCCACTGTCCAGACCCCGCCCCATCGTCCAGACTCCGCCCCCATTGTCCAGATCCCGCCCCCACTGTCCAGACCCAGCCCCCATGGTCTAGACCCCGCCCCATTGTCCAGGCCCCGCCCCCCACTGTCCAGACCCCGCCCCCATCGTCCAGACTCCGCCCCCATTGTCCAGACCCCGCCCCCATTGTCCAGACCCCGCCCCCACTGTCCAGACCCAGCCCCCACTGTCCAGACCCGTCCCCATGGTCTAGACCCCGCCCCCATTGTCCAGGCCCCGCCCCATTGTCTAGGCCCGCCTCCATTGTCCAGGCCCTGCCCCCATGGTCTAGACCCCGCCCCCATTGTCCAGGCCCCGCCCCATTGTCTAGGCCCGCCTCCATTGTCCAGACCCTGCCCCATTGCCCAGGCCCCGCCCCCATTGTCCAGACCCCGCCCCATTGTCCAGACCCCGCCCCATTGTCTAGGCCCGCCCCCATTGTCCAGACCCCGCCCCCATTGTCCAGACCCCGCCCCCATTGTCCAGACCCCGCCCCATTGTCCAGGCCCCGCCCCCTTGTCTAGGCCCGCCTCCATTGTCCAGACCCCGCCCCATTGTCCAGACCCCGCCCCATTGTCCAGACCCCGCCCCCATTGTCCAGACCCCGCCCCATTGTCCAGACCCCGCCCCATTGTCCAGGCCCCGCCCCCATTGTCCAGACCCCGCCCCATTGTCCAGGCCCCGCCCCCTTGTCTAGGCCCGCCTCCATTGTCCAGACCCCGCCCCATTGTCCAGACCCCGCCCCATTGTCCAGACCCCGCCCCCATTGTCCAGACCCCGCCCCATTGTCCAGACCCCGCCCCATTGTCCAGACCCCGCCCCCATTGTCCAGACCCCGCCCCATTGTCCAGACCCCGCCCCATTGTCCAGACCCCGCCCCATTGTCCAGGCCCCGCCCCCATTGTCCAGACCCCGCCCCATTGTCCAGGCCCCGCCCCCGCAGAGCGCGGAGCGTTTGAAGGGCCGCGAGACGCCGCTGACGGTTGGTCCTGAGCGCTCGAGCCCCCACTCACCTGCTGGATCAGCGCCGTGTCGGGCTCCAGCAGGTTGTTGAGGATCTTCTCCAGGATGTCGGCCATCGCCGCCCCTCTCTCTCGCTCGCGCTCTCTCTCTCTCTCTCTCCCGCCGGTGCCCGCAGCCGCGCAGCCTCTCCTGCCGGCAACGTGCTTCCGACTGGCGGCCGCCGCCCCCCCTCCCCCTCAGCGCCCGGCTCCGTCTGTCTGACGTGAGGCAGCGTGGAGGCGGCGCGGCGACCGGGGCGGCAGCAGCGCCACCAGCGGCCGGGAGGTCTAGCAACGCCTGTCTAACGGGGCGGCTGCAGCGCCACCAGCGGCCGGGAGGTCTAGCAACGCCTGCCCAACGGGGGCGGCAGCAGCGCCACCAGCGGCCGGGAGGTCCCACAACGCCTGCCCAACGGGGGCGGCAGCAGCGCCACCAGCGGCCGGGAGGTCCCACAACGCCTGTCTAACGGGGGCGGCTGCAGCGCCACCAGCTGTCGGGAGGTCCCACAACACCTGCCCAACGGGGGCGGCAGCAGCGCCACCAGCTGTCGGGAGGTCCCACAACACCTGCCCAACGGGGGCGGCAGCAGCGCCACCAGCGGCCGGGAGGTCCCACAACGCCTGCCCAACGGGGGCGGCAGCAGCGCCACCAGCGGCCGGGAGGTCCCACAACGCCTGTCTAACGGGGGCGGCTGCAGCGCCACCAGCTGTCGGGAGGTCCCACAACGCCTGTCTAGCGGGGGCGGCAGCAGCGCCACCAGCTGTCGGGAGGTCCCACAACGCCTGCCCAACGGGGGCGGCAGCAGCGCCACCAGCGGCCGGGAGGTCTAGCAACGCCTGCCCAACGGGGGCGGCAGCAGCGCCACCAGCTGTCGGGAGGTCCCACAACACCTGCCCAACGGGGGCGGCAGCAGCGCCACCAGCGGCCGGGAGGTCTAGCAACGCCTGCCCAACGGGGGCGGCAGCAGCGCCACCAGCTGTCGGGAGGTCCCACAACGCCTGTCTAACGGGGGCGGCAGCAACGCCACCAGCGGCCAGGAGGTCTAGCAACGCCTGTCTTACGGGGTGGCAGCAGTGCCACCAGCGGCCGGGAGGTCCCACAACGCCTGTCTAAAGGGGGCGGCAGCAGCGCCACCAGCGGCCGGGAGGTCTAGCAACGCCTGTCTAACGGGGCGGCAGCAGCGCCACCAGTGGCCGGGAGGTCCCACAACGCCTGCCCAACGGGGGCGGCAGCAGCGCCACCAGCGGCCGGGAGGTCCCACAACGCCTGTCTAAAGGGGGCGGCAGCAGCGCCACCAGCGGCCGGGAGGTCCCACAACGCCTGTCTAGCGGGGCGGCTGTAGCGCCACCAGCGGCCGGGAAGTCTAGCAACGCCTGTCAAACGGGGGCGGCTGCAGCGCCACCAGCGACCGGGAGGTCCCACAACACCTGTCTAACGGGGGCGGCTGCAGTGCCACCAGCGGCCGGGAGGTCCCACAACACCTGTCTAACGGGCGGCTGCAGCGCCACCAGCGGCCGGGAGGTCTAGCAACGCCTGCCTAACTGGGGAGGGGGCGGCTGCAGCGCCACCAGCGGCCGGGAGGTACCACAACGCCTGCCTAACGGGGGCGGCTGCAGCGCCACCACCGGCCGGGAGGTCCCGCAACACCTGTCTAACAGGCGGCTGCAGTGCTGCCACCGGCCGGGAGGTCCCGCAACACCTGTCGAACAGGCGGCTGCAGCGCCACCACCTGCCGGGAGGTCCCGCAACACCTGTCTAACAAGCGGCTGCAGCGCCACCACCCGCCGGGAGGTCCCGCAACACCTGTCGAACAGGCGGCTGCAGCGCCACCACCCGCCGGGAGGTCCCGCAACACCTGTCGAACAGGCGGCTGCAGTGCTGCCACCGGCCGGGAGGTCCCGCAATGCCCCACAGCGACAGCGAGCACTGAGGGAGGTGGCACTAGAAATTGTGGCTGCAGTGGTGATCATTTTCCAATGTTCTATAGACTCTCAAGACAAGTCAAGAGAGTTTATTGTCATGTGTCCCAGATTCTTGCTCTGGATCAGTTCCTGTGGACTGGAGGGTAGCGAATGTAACCCCACTTTTTAAGAAGGGAGGGAGGGAGAGAGAAGACGGGGAATTGTAGACCAGTTAGCCTGACATCGGTAGTGGAGAAGATGCTGGAGTCGATAAATAAAGATGTTATAGCAGCGCATTTGGAAAGCAGTGACAGGATCAGTCATTCAGAATGGATTTATAAAGGGGAAATCATGCTTGGCTAATCTTCTGGAATTTTTTGAGGATGTAACAAATAGAATGGATAAGGGAGAGCCAGGTGTATCTGGATGTTCAAAAAGCCTTTGCAAGGTCCCACACAAGAGATTAGTGCACATGGTATTAGGGATAGGGTATTGACATGGATGGAGAACTGGGTGGACACAAAATGCTGGAGTAACACAGCGGGGCAGGCAGCATCTTTGGAGGTGATGTTTCGGGTCGAGACCCTTTTTCAGATTGATGTCAGTGGGCGCGATAGAATGTAGTCGGAGACAGTAAGACTGGTGGGAGAACTGGGAAGGGGGAGGGGATGGAGAGAGAGGGAAAGCAAGGGCTGTCTGAAGTTAGAGAAGTCAATGTTCACACCGCTGGGGTGTAAACTACCCATGTGAAATATGTGGTGCTGTTCCTCCTTGGTCTCGCCAATGTAGAGATGTTGACACCTGGAACAGCTCATACAGTAGATGAAGTTGGAGGAGGTGCAGGTGAACCTCTGCCTCGCCTGAAAAGACTCTCGGGGTACTTGGATGGATTGGAGGGGGAAGGTCAAGGGACAGGTGTTGCATCTCATGTGGTTGCAGGTGAAAGTACCCAGGGAGGGGGCGGTTTGGGTGGGAAGGGACGAGTTGACCAGGGAGCTGCGGAAGGAACGGTCTCTGCGGAAACCAGAAAGGGGTGGAGATGGGAAGATGTGGCCAGTGGTGGGATACCGTTGGAGGTGGCAAAAGTGTTGGAGGATTATATGCTGTTGCAGTGCCCTTCATAATGTTTGGGACAAAGACCCATCATTTATTTATTTGCCTCTGTACTACACAAATTGAGATTTATAATTTTAAAAAAGTGGTTAAAGTGCACATTGTCAGGTTTTTAATAAAAGCCAATTCTATACATTTTGGTTTCACCATGTATAAATTACAGCACTGTTTATACATAGTCATCCCTTGCACTGCTCCCCAGACACCTGCACCTCCCCCTCAATAGCAGTGCCCCTCCCACACCTGCACCCGCAACATCTGCACTGCCCCCTCACCTGCACCTCTCCCACACCTTCCCCCTACACTGCCCCCCAACATCTGCACCTCCCCCTACACCTGCACCACCACCCTCAACACCTGCACCTCCCCTCCCACACCTGCACCTCCCTCATACACCCGCACCCCCCCTCACCTGCACTCACCCCACACCCGCACCTCCCCCCCACACCTCCTCCCCTCACCTGCACCTCCCCCAACACCTGCACCTCCCCCCTACACCTGCAGTGTCCCTCACCCCCACACCTGCACCACCCCTACACCTGCATCTCCACCCCACGCGCCTGCACCTCCCCTCACCTGTACCTCCCCCCTACACCTGCACACCCCCTCACCTGCACATCCCCCCTACACCTCCCCCTCACCTGCACCTCCCCCTACACCTCCCCCCCACACCTGCACCCCCCCTCACCTCTACACCTCCCCCACACCTGCACCTCCCCCTACACCTCCCATCTACACCTGCACCTCCCCCCTACACCTGCACCTCCCCCCTTACACCTCCCCCCTACAGCTGCACCTCCCCTACACCCGCACCTCCCCTCTACACCTGCACCTCCCCCCCTACACCTGCACCTCCTCCCTACAGCTGCACCTCCCCTACACCTGCACCTCCCCCTCACCTGCACCCCCCCACACCTGCACCTCCCCCTCACCTGCACCCTCCCCTACACCTGCACCTCCCCTACACCTGCACCCTCCCTTACGCCTGCACCTCCCCTACACCTGCACCTCCCCTACACCTGCACCCTCCCCTACACCTGCACCCCCCCTACACCTGCACCTCCCCCTCACCTGCACCCTCCCCTACACCTGCACCTCCCCCTCACCTGCACCCTCCCCTACACCTGCACCTCCCCCCCTACACCTGCACCCCCCCCTACACCTGCACCCCCCCCTACACCTGCACCCCCCCCTACACCTGCACCTCCCCCCCTACACCTGCACCTCCCCCCTACACCTGCACCCTCCCCTACACCTGCACCTCCCCCCTACACCTGCACTCCCCCCTACACCTGCACCTCCCCCCTACACCTGCACCTCCCCCCTACACCTGCACCTCCCCCCCTACACCTGCACCCTCCCCTACACCTGCACCTCCCCCCTACACCTGCACCTCCCCCCTACACCTGCACCCCCCCCTACACCTGCACCCCCCCCTACACCTGCACCCTCCCCCCCTACACCTGCACCCTCCCCTACACCTGCACCCTCCCCTACACCTGCACCTCCCCCCCTACACCTGCACCCCCCCTACACCTGCACCCCCCCTACATCTGCACCCCCCCCTACACCTGCACTTCCCCTCTACACCTGCACCTCCCCCCTACACCTGCACCCTCCCCTACACCTGCACCTCCCCCTACACCTCCCCCCTACACCTACACCTCCCCCCCTACACCTCCCCTCTACACCTGCACCTCCCCCTACACCTCCCCCCCTACACCTGCACCTCCCCCCTACACCTGCACCCTCCCCTACACCTGCACCTCCCCCCTACACCTGCACCTCCCCCTACACCCCCCCCCCAACACCTGCACCTCCCCCCTACACCTGCACCCTCCCCTACACCTGCACCTCCCCATACACCTCCCCCCCTACACCTGCACCTCCCCCCCTACACCTGCACCTCCCCTACACCTGCACCTCCCCCCCTACACCTGCACCTCCCCCCCTACACCTGCACCTCCCCCCCCACACCTCCCCCCTACATCTGCACCTCCCCCTACACCTGCACCCTCCCCTACACCTGCACCTCCCCCCTACACCTGCACCCTCCCCTACACCTGCACCCCCCCCTACACCTGCACCCCCCCTACACCTGCACCCTCCCCTACACCTGCACCTCCCCCCCCTACACCTGCACCTCCCCCCCCACACCTCCCCCCTACACCTGCACCCTCCCCTACACCTGCACCTCCCCCCTACACCTGCACCTCCCCCCCTACACCTGCACCTCCCCCCCCACACCTGCACCTCCCCCCCTACACCTGCACCTCCCCCCCTACACCTGCACACCCCCCCCTACACCTGCACCTCCCCCCTACACCTGCACCTCCCCCCCTACACCTGCACCTCCCCCCTACACCTGCACCCTCCCCTACACCTGCACCTCCCCCCTACACCTGCACCCTCCCCCTACACCTGCACCTCCCCCCCACACCTGCACCTCCCCCTACACCTGCACCTCCCCCTCACCTGCACCTCCCCCCACACCTGCACCTCCCCCCCACACCTGCACCTCCCCCACACCTGCACCTCCCCCTCACCTGCACCTCCCCCCACACCTGCACCTCCCCCCACACCTGCACCTCCCCCCTACACCTGCACCTCCCCCCCACACCTGCACCTCCCCCCCACACCTGCACCTCCCCCCACACCTGCACCTCCCCCTACACCTGCACCTCCCCCTACACCTGCACCTCCCCCTACACCTGCACCTCCCCCCCACACCTGCACCTCCCCCTACACCTGCACCTCCCCCCTACACCTGCACCTCCCCCCCACACCTGCACCCCCCCTACACCTGCACCTCCCCTACACCTGCACCTCCCCCTACACCTGCACCTCCCCCTACACCTGCACCTCCCCCTACACCTGCACCTCCCCCCCACACCTGCACCTCCCCCTACACCTGCACCTCCCCCCTACACCTGCACCTCCCCCCTACACCTGCACCTCCCCCCCACACCTGCACCCCCCCCCCACACCTGCACCTCCCCCCCACACCTGCACCTCCCCCCACACCTGCACCTCCCCCCCACACCTGCACCTCCCCCCCACACCTGCACCTCCCCCTACACCTGCACCTCCCCCCCACACCTGCACCTCCCCCTACACCTGCACCTCCCCCCCACACCTGCACCTCCCCCCCACACCTGCACCCCCCCCTACACCTGCACCCCCCCCTACACCTCCCCCTACACCTGCACCCCCCCCTACACCTGCACCCTCCCCTACACCTGCACCTCCCCCCCACACCTGCACCTCCCCCCCACACCTGCACCTCCCCCTACACCTGCACCTCCCCCCCACACCTGCACCCCCCCCTACACCTGCACCTCCCCCCTACACCTGCACCTCCCCCCTACACCTGCACCTCCCCCCTACACCTGCACCCTCCCCTACACCTGCACCTCCCCCCCTACACCTGCACCTCCCCCCCCACACCTGCACATCCCCCCCTACACCTGCACCTCCCCCCCTACACCTGCACCCCCCCTACACCTGCACCTCCCCCCCTACACCTGCACCTCCCCCCCTACACCTGCACCTCCCCCCCCTACACCTGCACCTCCCCCCCCACACCTCCCCCCTACACCTGCACCTCCCCCCTACACCTGCACCCTCCCCTACACCTGCACCTCCCCCCTACACCTGCACCCTCCCCTACACCTGCACCTCCCCCCTACACCTGCACCCTCCCCCTACACCTGCACCTCCCCCCCACACCTGCACCTCCCCCTACACCTGCACCTCCCCCTCACCTGCACCTCCCCCCACACCTGCACCTCCCCCCACACCTGCACCTCCCCCCCACACCTGCACCTCCCCCACACCTGCACCTCCCCCTCACCTGCACCTCCCCCCACACCTGCACCTCCCCCTACACCTCCCCCCCACACCTGCACCTCCCCCCCACACCTGCACCTCCCCCCACACCTGCACCTCCCCCTACACCTGCACCTCCCCCTACACTTGCACCTCCCCCTACACCTGCACCTCCCCCTACACCTGCACCTCCCCCCCACACCTGCACCTCCCCCTACACCTGCACCTCCCCCCTACACCTGCACCTCCCCCCTACACCTGCACCTCCCCCCCACACCTGCACCCCCCCTACACCTGCACCTCCCCCTACACCTGCACCTCCCCCTACACCTGCACCTCCCCCTACACCTGCACCTCCCCCCCACACCTGCACCTCCCCCTACACCTGCACCTCCCCCCTACACCTGCACCTCCCCCCTACACCTGCACCTCCCCCCTACACCTGCACCTCCCCCCTACACCTGCACCTCCCCCCCACACCTGCACCTCCCCCCCACACCTGCACCTCCCCCCTACACCTGCACCTCCCCCCTACACCTGCACCTCCCCCCCACACCTGCACCCCCCCCTACACCTGCACCTCCCCCCTACACCTGCACCTCCCCCCTACACCTGCACCTCCCCCCTACACCTGCACCTCCCCCCTACACCTGCACCTCCCCCCCACACCTGCACCCCCCCTACACCTGCACCTCCCCCTACACCTGCACCTCCCCCTACACCTGCACCTCCCCCTACACCTGCACCTCCCCCTACACCTGCACCTCCCCCCCACACCTGCACCTCCCCCTACACCTGCACCTCCCCCCTACACCTGCACCTCCCCCCTACACCTGCACCTCCCCCCTACACCTGCACCTCCCCCCTACACCTGCACCTCCCCCCCACACCTGCACCTCCCCCCCACACCTGCACCTCCCCCTACACCTGCACCTCCCCCCTACACCTGCACCTCCCCCCCACACCTGCACCCCCCCCTACACCTGCACCTCCCCCCCACACCTGCACCTCCCCCTACACCTGCACCTCCCCCCACACCTGCACCTCCCCCTACACCTCCCCCCCACACCTGCACCCCCCCCTACACCTGCACCCTCCCCTACACCTCCCCCTACACCTGCACCCCCCCCTACACCTGCACCCCCCCCTACACCTGCACCTCCCCCCTACACCTGCACCTCCCCTACACCTGCACCTCCCCCTACACCTGCACCTCCCCCCCACACCTGCACCCCCCCCTACACCTGCACCCTCCCCTACACCTCCCCCTACACCTGCACCCCCCCCTACACCTGCACCCCCCCCTACACCTGCACCTCCCCCCTACACCTGCACCTCCCCTACACCTGCACCTCCCCCCTCACCTGCACCTCCCCCCTACACCTGCACCTCCCCCCTACACCTGCACCTCCCCCTACACCTGCACCTCCCCCTACACCTGCACCCCCCCCTACACCTGCACCTCCCCTACACCTGCACCTCCCCCCTCACCTGCACCTCCCCCCTACACCTGCACCTCCCCCCTACACCTGCACCTCCCCCTACACCTGCACCTCCCCCTACACCTGCACCCCCCCCTACACCTGCACCTCCCCCCTACACCTGCACCTCCCCCCTACACCTCCCCTACACCTGCACCTCCCCCCTCACCTGCACCTCCCCCCTACACCTGCACCTCCCCCTACACCTGCACCTCCCCCTACACCTGCACCTCCCCCTACACCTGCACCTCCCCCCTACACCTGCACCTCCCCCCTACACCTGCACCTCCCCCTACACCTGCACCTCCCCCCTACACCTGCACCTCCCCCCTACACCTGCACCGCGCGCGCTCCTGATCTTCCCGCGCTATTGCGACGCCTCGTGCGGCGGCCGGCGGTTGCTCTCCCGCCCCGCGCCTGCGCCCTGGCCCGGACCTCCCGCCCCGCGCCTGCGCCGTGGCCCGGTCCTCCCGCCCCGCGCCTGCGCCCTGGCCCGGTCCTCCCGCCCCGCGCCTGCGCCCTGTCCCGGTCCTCCCGCCCCGCGCCTGCGCCCTGGCCCGGTCCTCCCGCCCCGCGCCTGCGCCCTGGCCCGGTCCTCCCGCCCCGCGCCTGCGCCCTGGCCCGGTCCTCCCGCCCCGGCGCCGCCATGTCGCTGGGCGACGACGCGCTGGTCTGCAACTTCCCGCGCTGCCGGGCCCGCCTGTCGGGCTTCGCCTGGGTCACCGCCTGCTCCCACGTCTTCTGCGACCAGCACGGCAGCGGCGAGTTCAGCCGCACGCCCGCCCTGTGCCCCGCCTGCCGCAGCGCCCTGGCCGGCAAACTCGACATCGTCCGCACCCAGCTCTGCCCCAGCGAGGAGTACAAGGCCATGGTGTTGGCCGGCCTCAAGCCCGAACTGGTCCTCGACATCGCAGCCCGGGCCCTGGCCTTCTGGACCTACCAGGTAGCGCCTCACACCGGGGTACAGGGGTACAGGGGGGCTGGGGTACAGGGGGGCTGGGGTACAGGGGGGCTGGGGTGCAGGGCAGCTGGGGTACAGGGGGGCTGGGGTACAGGGGGGCTGGGGTACAGGGGTACAGGGGGGCTGGGGTACAGGGGGGCTGGGGTACAGGGGTACAGGGGGGCTGGGGTACAGGGGGGCTGGGGTACAGGGGGGCTGGGGTACAGGGGGGCTGGGGTACAGGGGCGCTGGGGTGCAGGGCAGCTGGGGTACAGGGGGGCTGGGGTACAGGGGGGCTGGGGTACAGGGGCGCTGGGGTACAGGGGGGCTGGGGTACAGGGGCGCTGGGGTACAGGGGGGCTGGGGTACAGGGGCGCTGGGGTGCAGGGCGGCTGGGGTACAGGGGGGCTGGGGTACAGGGGGGCTGGGGTACAGGGGGGCTGGGGTACAGGGGCGCTGGGGTACAGGGGGGCTGGGGTACAGGGGCGCTGGGGTACAGGGGGGCTGGGGTACAGGGGGGCTGGGGTACAGGGGCGCTGGGGTGCAGGGGTACAGGGGTGCAGGGCAGCTGGGGTACAGGGGGGCTGGGGTACAGGGGCGCTGGGGTACAGGGGCGCTGGGGTGCAGGGGTACAGGGGTACAGGGGAGCTGGGGTGCAGGGCAGCTGGGGTACAGGCGCTGGGGTACAGGGGCGCTGGGGTACAGGGGGGCTGGGGTACAGGGGGGCTGGGGTACAGGGGGGCTGGGGTACAGGGGGGCTGGGGTACAGGGGCGCTGGGGTGCAGGGGGGCTGGGGTGCAGGGGGGCTGGGGTACAGGGGCGCTGGGGTACAGGGGCGCTGGGGTACAGGGGCGCTGGGGTACAGGGGGGCTGGGGTACAGGGGGGCTGGGGTGCAGGGCAGCTGGGGTACAGGGGGGCTGGGGTGCAGGGCAGCTGGGGTACAGGGGGGCTGGGGTACAGGGGTACAGGGGGGCTGGGGTACAGGGGGGCTGGGGTACAGGGGTACAGGGGGGCTGGGGTACAGGGGCGCTGGGGTACAGGGGGGCTGGGGTACGGGGGGCTGGGGTACAGGGGCGCTGGGGTACAGGGGGGCTGGGGGGCTGGGGTACAGGGGGGCTGGGGTGCAGGGGAGCTGGGGTGCAGGGCAGCTGGGGTGCAGGGGGGCTGGGGTGCAGGGGGGCTGGGGTACAGGGGGGCTGGGGTACAGGGGAGCTGGGGTACAGGGGAGCTGGGGTGCAGGGGAGCTGGGGTGCAGGGGGGCTGGGGTGCAGGGGGGCTGGGGTGCAGGGGGGCTGGGGTGCAGGGGGGCTGGGGTACAGGGGGACAGGGGGGCTGGGGTACAGGGGGGCTGGGGTACAGGGGGGCTGGGGTACAGGGGGGCTGGGGTACAGGGATACAGGGGGGCTGGAGTACAGGGGGGCTGGGGTACAGGGGTACAGGGGGGCTGGGGTACAGGGGGGCTGGGATACAGGGGGCTGGGGTACAGGGATACAGGGGTACAGGGGGGGCTGGAGTACAGGGGGGCTGGGGTACAGGGGGGCTGGGGTACAGGGGTACAGGGGGGCTGGGGTACAGGGGGGCTGGGGTACAGGGGTACAGGGGGGCTGGGGTACAGGGGTACAGGGGGGCTGGGGTACAGGGGTACAGGGGGGCTGGGGTACAGGGGGGCTGGGGTACAGGGGGGCTGGGGTACAGGGGGGCTGGGGTACAGGGGTGCAAGGGGGCTGGGGTGCAGGGGGGCTGGGGTACAGGGGGGCTGGGGTACAGGGGTACAGGGGGGCTGGGGTACAGGGGTACAGGGGGGCTGGGGTACAGGGGGGCTGGGGTACAGGGGGGCTGGGGTACAGGGGGGCTGGGGTACAGGGGTGCAAGGGGGCTGGGGTGCAGGGGAGCTGGGGTGCAGGGGAGCTGGGGTGCAGGGGAGCTGGGGTGCAGGGGAGCTGGGGTACAGGGGGGCTGGGGTACAGGGGGGCTGGGGTACAGGGGGGCTGGGGTACAGGGGGGCTGGGGTACAGGGGGGCTGGGGTACAGGGGTAGAGGGGGGCTGGGGCACAGGGGGGCTGGGGTACAGGGATACAGGGGTACAGGGGGGCTGGAGTACACGGGGGCTGGGGTACAGGGGTACAGGGGGGCTGGGGTACAGGGGGGCTGGGGTACAGGGGGGCTGGGGTACAGGGATACAGGGGGGCTGGGGTACAGGGGGGCTGGGGTACAGGGGTACAGGGGGGCTGGGGTACAGGGGGGCTGGGGTACAGGGGTATAGGGGGGCTGGGGTACAGGGGGGCTGGGGTACAGGGGGGCTGGGGTACAGGGGGGCTGGGGTACAGGGGTGCAAGGGGGCCTGGGTGCAGGGGAGCTGGTGTGCAGGGGAGCTGGGGTGCAGGGGAGCTGGGGTACAGGGGAGCTGGGGTACAGGGGGGCTGGGGTACAGGGGGGCTGGGGTACAGGGGGGCTGGGGTGCTGGGGTACGGGAGGCTGGGGTACAGGGGGGCTGGGGTACAGGGGGGCTGGGGTACAGGGGGGCTGGGGTACAGGGGGGCTGGGGTACAGGGGGGGCTGGGGTACAGGGGGGGCTGGGGTACAGGGGGACTGGGGTACAGGACTGGGGTACAGGGGGGCTGGGGTACACTGGGACTGGGGTACACTGGGACTGGGGTACAGGACTGGGGTACAGGGGGACTGGGGTACAGGGGGACTGGGGTACAGGGGGGCTGGGGTACAGGGGGGCTGGGGTACAGGGGGGCTGGGGTACAGGGGGGCTGGGGTACAGGGGTACAGGGGGGCTGGGGTACAGGGGGGCTGGGGTACAGGGGGGCTGGGGTACAGGGGGGCTGGGGAACAGGTGGACTGGGGTACAGGGGGGCTGGGGTACAAGGCCATGGTGTTGGCCGGCCTCAAGCCCGAACTGGTGCTCGACATCGCAGCCCGGGCCCTAGCCTTCTGGACCTACCAGGTAGCGCCTCACACAGGGGTACAGGGGGGCTGGGGTACAGGGGCGCTGGGGTACAGGGGTACATAGGGGCTGGGGTACAGGGGGGCTGGGGTACAGGGGGGCTGGGGTACAGGGGGGGCTGGGGTACAGGGGGGGCTGGGTACAGGGGTACAGGGGGGGCTGGGTACAGGGGGGCTGGGGTACAGGGGGGCTGGGGTACAGGGGGGCTGGGGTACAGGGGTACAGTGGGGCTGGGGTACAGGGGGGCTGGGGTACAGGGGGGCTGGGGTACAGGGGGGCTGGGGTACAGGGGGGCTGGGGTACAAGGCTATGGTGCTGGTCGGCCTCAAGCCCGAACTGGTCCTCGACATCGCAGCCCGGGCCCTCGCCTTCTGGACCTACCAGGTAGCGCCTCACACGGGGGTACAGGGGTACAGGGGTACAGGGGGGCTGGGGTACAGGGGGGCTGGGGTACAGGGGGGCTGGGGTACAGGGGGGCTGGGGTACAAGGCCATGGTGCTGGCCGGCCTCAAGCCCGAACTGGTCCTCGACATCGCAGCCCGGGCCCTCGCCTTCTGGACCTACCAGGTAGCGCCTCACACCGGGGTACAGGGGGGCTGGGGTACAGGGGTACAGGGGGGCTGGGGTACAGGGGGGCTGGGGTACAGGGGGGCTGGGGTACAGGGGGGCTGGGGTACAGGGGGGCTGGGGTACAAGGCCATGGTGCTGGCCGGCCTCAAGCCCGAACTGGTCCTCGACATCGCAGCCCGGGCCCTCGCCTTCTGGACCTACCAGGTAGCGCCTCACACCGGGGTACAGGGGTACAGGGGGGCTGGGGTACAGGGGGGCTGGGGTACAGGGGGGCTGGGGTACAGGGGGGCTGGGGTACAGGGGTACAGGGGGGCTGGGGTACAGGGGGGCTGGGGTACAAGGCCATGGTGCTGGCCGGCCTCAAGCCCGAACTGGTCCTCGACATCGCAGCCCGGGCCCTCGCCTTCTGGACCTACCAGGTAGCGCCTCACACCGGGGTACAGGGGGGCTGGGGTACAGGGGGGCTGGGGTACAGGGGTACAGGGGGGCTGGGGTACAGGGGTACAGGGGGGCTGGGGTACAGGGGGCTGGGGTACAGGGGGCTGGGGTAGAGGGGGCTGGGGTACAAGGCCATGGTGTTGGCCGGCCTCAAGCCCGAACTGGTCCTCGACATCGCAGCCCGGGCCCTCGCCTTCTGGACCTACCAGGTAGCGCCTCACACCGGGGTACAGGGGTACAGGGGGCTGGGGTACAGGGGGGCTGGGGTACCGGGGTACAGGGGGGCTGGGGTACAGGGGTACAGGGGGGCTGGGGTACAGGGGGGCTGGGTACAGGGGGGCTGGGTACAGGGGGGGCTGGGTACAGGGGGGGCTGGGGTACAGGGGGGCTGGGGTACAGGGGGGCAGGGGTACAGGGGGGGCTGGGGTACAGGGGGGCTGGGGTACAGGGGGGCTGGGGTACAGGGGGGGCTGGGGTACAGGGGGGCTGGGGTACAGGGGGGGCTGGGGTACAGGGGGGGCTGGGGTACAGGGGGGGCTGGGGTACAGGGGGGCTGGGGTACAGGGGGGGCTGGGGTACAGGGGGGCTGGGGTACAGGGGGGGCTGGGGCACAGGGGGGCTGGGGCACAGGGGGGGCTGGGGCACAGGGGGGGCTGGGGTACAGGGGGGGCTGGGGTACAGGGGGGCTGGGGTACAGGGGGGCTGGGGTACAGGGGGGCTGGGGAACAGGTGGACTGGGGTACAGGGGTACAGGCGGGCTGGTGTACAGGGGGGCTGGGGTACAGGGGTGCAAGGGGGCTGGGGTGCAGGGGAGCTGGGGTACAGGGGAGCTGGAGTACAGGGGGGCTGGGGTACAGGGGGGCTGGGGTACAGGGGGGCTGGGGTACAGGGGGGCTGGGGTACAGGGGGGCTGGGGTACAGGGGGGCTGGGGTACAGGGGGGCTGGGGTGCAGGGGGGCTGGGGTGCAGGGGGGCTGGGGTGCAGGGGGGCTGGGGTACAGGGGGGCTGGGGTACAGGGGTACGGGGGGGCTGGGGTACGGGGGGGCTGGGGTACAGGGGGGCTGGGGTACAGGACGGGGGCTGGGGTACGGGGGGGCTGGGGTACGGGGGGGCTGGGGTACGGGGGGGCTGGGGTACGGGGGGCTGGGGTACGGGGGGGCTGGGGTACAGGGGGGCTGGGGTACAGGGGTACGGGGGGCTGCGGTACAGGGGCGCTGGGGTACAGGGGGGCTGGGGTACAGGGGGGCTGGGGTACAGGGGGGCTGGGGTACAGGGGGGCTGGGGTACAGGGGCGCTGGGGTGCAGGGGGGCTGGGGTGCAGGGGGGCTGGGGTACAGGGGCGCTGGGGTACAGGGGCGCTGGGGTACAGGGGCGCTGGGGTACAGGGGGGCTGGGGTACAGGGGGGCTGGGGTGCAGGGCAGCTGGGGTACAGGGGGGCTGGGGTGCAGGGCAGCTGGGGTACAGGGGGGCTGGGGTACAGGGGTACAGGGGGGCTGGGGTACAGGGGGGCTGGGGTACAGGGGTACAGGGGGGCTGGGGTACAGGGGCGCTGGGGTACAGGGGGGCTGGGGTACGGGGGGCTGGGGTACAGGGGCGCTGGGGTACAGGGGGGCTGGGGGGCTGGGGTACAGGGGGGCTGGGGTGCAGGGGAGCTGGGGTGCAGGGCAGCTGGGGTGCAGGGGGGCTGGGGTGCAGGGGGGCTGGGGTACAGGGGGGCTGGGGTACAGGGGAGCTGGGGTACAGGGGAGCTGGGGTGCAGGGGAGCTGGGGTGCAGGGGGGCTGGGGTGCAGGGGGGCTGGGGTGCAGGGGGGCTGGGGTGCAGGGGGGCTGGGGTACAGGGGGACAGGGGGGCTGGGGTACAGGGGGGCTGGGGTACAGGGGGGCTGGGGTACAGGGGGGCTGGGGTACAGGGATACAGGGGGGCTGGAGTACAGGGGGGCTGGGGTACAGGGGTACAGGGGGGCTGGGGTACAGGGGGGCTGGGATACAGGGGGCTGGGGTACAGGGATACAGGGGTACAGGGGGGCTGGAGTACAGGGGGGCTGGGGTACAGGGGGGCTGGGGTACAGGGGTACAGGGGGGCTGGGGTACAGGGGGGCTGGGGTACAGGGGGGCTGGGGTACAGGGGTACAGGGGGGCTGGGGTACAGGGGTACAGGGGGGCTGGGGTACAGGGGGGCTGGGGTACAGGGGGGCTGGGGTACAGGGGGGCTGGGGTACAGGGGTGCAAGGGGGCTGGGGTGCAGGGGGGCTGGGGTACAGGGGGGCTGGGGTACAGGGGTACAGGGGGGCTGGGGTACAGGGGTACAGGGGGGCTGGGGTACAGGGGGGCTGGGGTACAGGGGGGCTGGGGTACAGGGGGGCTGGGGTACAGGGGTGCAAGGGGGCTGGGGTGCAGGGGAGCTGGGGTGCAGGGGAGCTGGGGTGCAGGGGAGCTGGGGTGCAGGGGAGCTGGGGTACAGGGGGGCTGGGGTACAGGGGGGCTGGGGTACAGGGGGGCTGGGGTACAGGGGGGCTGGGGTACAGGGGTAGAGGGGGGCTGGGGCACAGGGGGGCTGGGGTACAGGGATACAGGGGTACAGGGGGGCTGGAGTACACGGGGGCTGGGGTACAGGGGTACAGGGGGGCTGGGGTACAGGGGGGCTGGGGTACAGGGGGGCTGGGGTACAGGGATACAGGGGGGCTGGGGTACAGGGGGGCTGGGGTACAGGGGTACAGGGGGGCTGGGGTACAGGGGGGCTGGGGTACAGGGGTATAGGGGGGCTGGGGTACAGGGGGGCTGGGGTACAGGGGGGCTGGGGTACAGGGGGGCTGGGGTACAGGGGTGCAAGGGGGCCTGGGTGCAGGGGAGCTGGTGTGCAGGGGAGCTGGGGTGCAGGGGAGCTGGGGTACAGGGGAGCTGGGGTACAGGGGGGCTGGGGTACAGGGGGGCTGGGGTACAGGGGGGCTGGGGTGCTGGGGTACGGGAGGCTGGGGTACAGGGGGGCTGGGGTACAGGGGGGCTGGGGTACAGGGGGGCTGGGGTACAGGGGGGCTGGGGTACAGGGGGGGCTGGGGTACAGGGGGGGCTGGGGTACAGGGGGACTGGGGTACAGGACTGGGGTACAGGGGGGCTGGGGTACACTGGGACTGGGGTACACTGGGACTGGGGTACAGGACTGGGGTACAGGGGGACTGGGGTACAGGGGGACTGGGGTACAGGGGGGCTGGGGTACAGGGGGGCTGGGGTACAGGGGGGCTGGGGTACAGGGGGGCTGGGGTACAGGGGTACAGGGGGGCTGGGGTACAGGGGGGCTGGGGTACAGGGGGGCTGGGGTACAGGGGGGCTGGGGAACAGGTGGACTGGGGTACAGGGGGGCTGGGGTACAAGGCCATGGTGTTGGCCGGCCTCAAGCCCGAACTGGTGCTCGACATCGCAGCCCGGGCCCTAGCCTTCTGGACCTACCAGGTAGCGCCTCACACAGGGGTACAGGGGGGCTGGGGTACAGGGGCGCTGGGGTACAGGGGTACATAGGGGCTGGGGTACAGGGGGGCTGGGGTACAGGGGGGCTGGGGTACAGGGGGGGCTGGGGTACAGGGGGGGCTGGGTACAGGGGTACAGGGGGGGCTGGGTACAGGGGGGCTGGGGTACAGGGGGGCTGGGGTACAGGGGGGCTGGGGTACAGGGGTACAGTGGGGCTGGGGTACAGGGGGGCTGGGGTACAGGGGGGCTGGGGTACAGGGGGGCTGGGGTACAGGGGGGCTGGGGTACAAGGCTATGGTGCTGGTCGGCCTCAAGCCCGAACTGGTCCTCGACATCGCAGCCCGGGCCCTCGCCTTCTGGACCTACCAGGTAGCGCCTCACACGGGGGTACAGGGGTACAGGGGTACAGGGGGGCTGGGGTACAGGGGGGCTGGGGTACAGGGGGGCTGGGGTACAGGGGGGCTGGGGTACAAGGCCATGGTGCTGGCCGGCCTCAAGCCCGAACTGGTCCTCGACATCGCAGCCCGGGCCCTCGCCTTCTGGACCTACCAGGTAGCGCCTCACACCGGGGTACAGGGGGGCTGGGGTACAGGGGTACAGGGGGGCTGGGGTACAGGGGGGCTGGGGTACAGGGGGGCTGGGGTACAGGGGGGCTGGGGTACAAGGCCATGGTGCTGGCCGGCCTCAAGCCCGAACTGGTCCTCGACATCGCAGCCCGGGCCCTCGCCTTCTGGACCTACCAGGTAGCGCCTCACACCGGGGTACAGGGGTACAGGGGGGCTGGGGTACAGGGGGGCTGGGGTACAGGGGGGCTGGGGTACAGGGGGGCTGGGGTACAGGGGTACAGGGGGGCTGGGGTACAGGGGGGCTGGGGTACAAGGCCATGGTGCTGGCCGGCCTCAAGCCCGAACTGGTCCTCGACATCGCAGCCCGGGCCCTCGCCTTCTGGACCTACCAGGTAGCGCCTCACACCGGGGTACAGGGGGGCTGGGGTACAGGGGGGCTGGGGTACAGGGGTACAGGGGGGCTGGGGTACAGGGGTACAGGGGGGCTGGGGTACAGGGGGCTGGGGTACAGGGGGCTGGGGTAGAGGGGGCTGGGGTACAAGGCCATGGTGTTGGCCGGCCTCAAGCCCGAACTGGTCCTCGACATCGC
The DNA here is from genome assembly GCA_963514005.1 of Raja brachyura. The sequence goes on from CAUPSL010000116.1 coordinate 85,197, forward strand.
AGCCCGGGCCCTCGCCTTCTGGACCTACCAGGTAGCGCCTCACACCGGGGTACAGGGGTACAGGGGGCTGGGGTACAGGGGGGCTGGGGTACCGGGGTACAGGGGGGCTGGGGTACAGGGGTACAGGGGGGCTGGGGTACAGGGGGGCTGGGTACAGGGGGGGCTGGGTACAGGGGGGGCTGGGTACAGGGGGGGCTGGGGTACAGGGGGGCTGGGGTACAGGGGGGCAGGGGTACAGGGGGGGCTGGGGTACAGGGGGGCTGGGGTACAGGGGGGCTGGGGTACAGGGGGGGCTGGGGTACAGGGGGGCTGGGGTACAGGGGGGGCTGGGGTACAGGGGGGGCTGGGGTACAGGGGGGGCTGGGGTACAGGGGGGCTGGGGTACAGGGGGGGCTGGGGTACAGGGGGGCTGGGGTACAGGGGGGGCTGGGGCACAGGGGGGCTGGGGCACAGGGGGGGCTGGGGCACAGGGGGGGCTGGGGTACAGGGGGGGCTGGGGTACAGGGGGGCTGGGGTACAGGGGGGCTGGGGTACAGGGGGGCTGGGGAACAGGTGGACTGGGGTACAGGGGTACAGGCGGGCTGGTGTACAGGGGGGCTGGGGTACAGGGGTGCAAGGGGGCTGGGGTGCAGGGGAGCTGGGGTACAGGGGAGCTGGAGTACAGGGGGGCTGGGGTACAGGGGGGCTGGGGTACAGGGGGGCTGGGGTACAGGGGGGCTGGGGTACAGGGGGGCTGGGGTACAGGGGGGCTGGGGTACAGGGGGGCTGGGGTGCAGGGGGGCTGGGGTGCAGGGGGGCTGGGGTGCAGGGGGGCTGGGGTACAGGGGGGCTGGGGTACAGGGGTACGGGGGGGCTGGGGTACGGGGGGGCTGGGGTACAGGGGGGCTGGGGTACAGGACGGGGGCTGGGGTACGGGGGGGCTGGGGTACGGGGGGGCTGGGGTACGGGGGGGCTGGGGTACGGGGGGCTGGGGTACGGGGGGGCTGGGGTACAGGGGGGCTGGGGTACAGGGGTACGGGGGGCTGCGGTACAGGGGGACTGGGGGACAGGGGGACTGGGGTACAGGGGGGCTGGGGTACAGGGGGGCTGGGGTACAGGGGGGCTGGGGTACAGGGGGGCAGGAGTACAAGGCCATGGTGCTGGCCGGCCTCAAGCCCGAACTGGTGCTCGACATCGCCGCCCGGGCCCTCGCCTTCTGGACCTACCAGGTAGCGCCTCACACCGGGGTACAGGGGGGCTGGGGTACAGGGGGGCTGGGGTACAGGGGGGGCTGGGGTACAGGGGGGGCTGGGGTACAGGGGGACTGGGGTACAGGACTGGGGTACAGGGGGACAGGGTACAGGGGGGCTGGGGTACACTGGGACTGGGGTACACTGGGACTGGGGTACAGGACTGGGGTACAGGGGGACTGGGGTACAGGGGGGCTGGGGTACAGGGGGGCTGGGGTACAGGGGGGCTGGGGTACAGGGGGGCTGGGGTACAGGGGGGCTGGGGTACAGGGGGGCTGGGGTACAGGGGGGCTGGGGAACAGGTGGACTGGGGTACAGGGGGGCTGGGGTACAAGGCCATGGTGTTGGCCGGCCTCAAGCCCGAACTGGTGCTCGACATCGCAGCCCGGGCCCTCGCCTTCTGGACCTACCAGGTAGCGCCTCACACCGGGGTACAGGGGTACAGGGGGGCTGGGGTACAGGGGGCGCTGGGGTACATAGGGGCTGGGGTACAGGGGGGCTGGGGTACAGGGGGGCTGGGGTACAGGGGGGCTGGGGTACAGGGGGGGCTGGGGTACAGGGGGGGCTGGGTACAGGGGTACAGGGGGGCTGGGTACAGGGGGGCTGGGGTACAGGGGGGCTGGGGTACAGGGGTACAGTGGGGCTGGGGTACAGGGGGGCTGGGGTACAGGGGGGCTGGGGTACAGGGGTACAGGGGGGCTGGGGTACAGGGGGGCTGGGGTACAAGGCTATGGTGCTGGTCGGCCTCAAGCCCGAACTGGTCCTCGACATCGCAGCCCGGGCCCTCGCCTTCTGGACCTACCAGGTAGCGCCTCACACGGGGGTACAGGGGTACAGGGGTACAGGGGGGCTGGGGTACAGGGGGGCTGGGGTACAGGGGGGCTGGGGTACAAGGCCATGGTGCTGGCCGGCCTCAAGCCCGAACTGGTCCTCGACATCGCAGCCCGGGCCCTCGCCTTCTGGACCTACCAGGTAGCGCCTCACACCGGGGTACAGGGGGGCTGGGGTACAGGGGTACAGGGGGGCTGGGGTACAGGGGGGCTGGGGTACAGGGGGGCTGGGGTACAGGGGTACAGGGGGGCTGGGGTACAGGGGGGCTGGGGTACAAGGCCATGGTGCTGGCCGGCCTCAAGCCCGAACTGGTCCTCGACATCGCAGCCCGGGCCCTCGCCTTCTGGACCTACCAGGTAGCGCCTCACACCGGGGTACAGGGGTACAGGGGGGCTGGGGTACAGGGGGGCTGGGGTACAGGGGGGCTGGGGTACAGGGGTACAGGGGGGCTGGGGTACAGGGGGCTGGGTACAGGGGGCTGGGGTAGAGGGGGCTGGGGTACAAGGCCATGGTGTT
>CAUPSL010000117.1:0-7500 GCA_963514005.1 Raja brachyura
CAGGACAAGGGGTCACAGCTTAAGGATAAGGGGGAAATCCTTTAGGACCGAGATGAGAAGGACTTTTTTCACACTAGAGAGTGGTGGGTCTCTGGAACTCTCTGCAACAGAGGGTAGTTGAGGCCAGTTCATTGACTATATTTAAGAGGGAGTTAGATGTGACCCTTGTGGCTAAAGGGATCAGAGGGTATGGAGAGAAGGCAGGTAGGGGATACTGAGTTGGATGATCAGCCATGATCATATTGAATGGCGGTGCAGGCTCGAAGGGCCGAATGGCCTACTCCTGCACCTAATTTCTATGTTTCTATGTCTATCCACAGTGTACATGATAAAGGATATAACATGATTAATGTTTAGTGCAAAATAAAGTCCAGAAAAGGCCGATCTGAGGGTCTCCAATGAGGTAGATAGTAGGTCAGGACCGCTCTCTAGTGGTTGGTAGGATGGTTCAGTTGCCTTCATAACAGCTGGGAAGAATTTGTTCCTGAATCCGGCGGTGTGCGTTTTCACACTTCTACACCTTTGTAGCGAGACTCGCCCTTGGTTTTACTGGTGGCCTTGCCGGCCGAAGCACTAGGAAAAATCTTCTCTTCAGTATGGAAATCATACCGCACTGGAAAGGCAAATCTGTATGCAGATTTCAATTACTGAAGAGACGGTTGTTCCTAGTGACTCTCGAACACGTTACACATGCGTGCAGAGCGAACCCCAGCTGCTGAGGATGATCATTGCAAGAGAAAAATATTTTTGCTCGAAACAAGGAACCGCAGATGCTTGCTTTACCAAAATAGACGCAAAGTGCTGGAGTAACTCTTTGAGGGAGAGAGAAGTTGTCCCAGGCAAAGATTTCAAACATAACTCGGGGCAATTGTAAAGGTACTGACTGAGAGCTGGCTAAGGTGACTGACAAATTCGGTTAATAGCTCCGTCATTTGGGATGTTCTAACAGATAGTTTCAGTTTTTAAGGTTGAGAAATACAGCATGGAAACTGCCCTTCGGCCCATCGAGTCCGCACCGACCAGCAATCCCCGCACGCTAACACTATCCTACACACACTAGGGACAATTTACAATTTTACCGAAGCCAATTAACCTACAAACCTGTACGTCTTTGGAGTGTGGGAGGAAACTGGGGCACACGGAGAAATCCGACGTGGTCACGGGGATAAAGTACGGAGTCTGTACGGACAGCACCTGTCGTCAGGATCGATCCCGGGTTTCTGGCGCGGTGAGGGGCAGCAACGCTACCGCTGCATCACCGTGCCGCCCATAGTTCGTGGGATCTTTCAGGATGCACGGAATCGATGCATTCCAATGATTCTTGGTTCTTGGTTACTTGGTCCTCCAAAATATTCCAACTGGAATTTAAACTGGAGGTGGTGAAGGGAGGGGTTTAGCCAGAGAGGGTTATTGGGAAGAAAGTGCCACTTTAAATTTAGTTGCATCTGGCTGGGCAACCGTGGCTTGGTGGAGATTATTCCATGCTTTAATAGTGCGTGGGAAGAACGAATTGCTGTACACATCTGTCTTTGAGGCTGGGACCACAAATTGGATCGAATGCCCTCGTCTGCTCCTAATTGGTTTGGGGTTGGTGTTGGTCTTGTGATCTATGTCTAGCTGACCATGTAACATTTTGTAAAAACAGGTCAAACGGTGAGCTTCACCGTTGGGATGGAAACACCACAGAAAAAGTCCAAAACTTACACGAAAAACGTGAATTACTGTTAAAACATAAGGATGCAAAACAAAAAGAATTACAAACCATTTTTTACCTAACATCCATCACTGGTAAAAACATGAAGAGGTTTTATTGAAGGCATTATCATAGGGCACCTGGAAAATTCATAGCAGTCAGATAAAGTCAACAAGGTTTGTGAAAGGGAAAACATGTTTGTCCAATTTACTGGAGTTCTGTGAAGAAGTAAACAGGGTTTTGTAAAGGCACATGGATGTGCAGGGAATGGGGGAATGTGGATCGCATGCAGACACAGGAGATTAGTCTTTAAGAAGGAACTGCAGATGCTGGAAAATCGAAGGTAGACAAAAGTGCTGGAGAAACTCAGCAGGTGCAGCAGCATCTATGGAGCGAAGGAAATAGGCAACGTTTCGGGCCGAAACCCTTGGGTTTCGGCCCAAAACGTTGCCTATTTCCTCAAGCGTTTCGGCCCGAAACGTTGCCTATTTCCTTCGCTCCATAGGTGCTGCTGCACCCGCTGAGTTTCTCCAGCACTTTTGTCTACCCAGGAGATTAGTCTAACTTGGCATCATGTTCGGTGAGGACATTAGAAACATAGAAAAATAGGTGCAGGAGTCGGCCATTCGGCCCTTCGAGCCTGCACCGCCATTCAATATGATCATGGCTGATCATCCAACTCAGTATCCCGTACCTGCCTTCTCTCCATACCCCCTGATCCCTTTAGCAACAAGAGCCACATCCAACTCCCTCTTAAATATAGCCAATGAACTGGCCTCAACGACCTTCTGTGGCAGAGAGTTCCAGAGACCCACCACTCTCTGTGTGAAAAAAGTCCTTCTCATCTCGGTCCTAAAGGAATTCCCCCTTATCCTTAGACTGTGACCCCTTGTTCTGGACTCCCCCAACATCGGGAACAATCTTCCTGCATCTAGCTTGTCCAACCCATAAGACATTGTGTGCCAAAGGGCCTGATCCCGTGCTGTACTACTCCATTTGTCCTATCCGTGTACCTGTCATAATGATTTCTTAAACGCTGCAATGGTCCCTGCCTCAACTACATCTCCTGGCAGCTCACTCATTACATCCACCACCGTTTGTGTGAAGGGTTAAATCAGAAGGTTCTGACTGCATCTCGGTACATTCGATAATAATAAACCTACACCTCAGCCAATAACATCGTTTGCTGCTGGAGTCCCACTCTATTGGGCTCTGTTCCTGACAGGGTTCGCCGCTATCACAGATGGCATCCCCTCGGTATCAGACTTTCCTGGCGGAGGACTCACAAGCACGCTACACAGGATGCTGAGTTTCTTAAATGCGACACGTTAAGGCACAGCTAGCAATTAGGCATCAGAGCCTCGGCGATATGCACTTCCTGTCCTGCTGGAAGCCTGGGGCAGCTTCACACACACAAGCATCTCCGGTACCGCTCACCAGAACCTGCCCTTTTGTTTCAAGTGTCAGAGAAAGTGAAGTCAGTGAAGAACAGACGAGCGAGTGGGTTCTGCGCTTCCTACATCAGCCCCCATGCTGACTGTCCTCAAGGCTGCTCTGGTTAGTAGAGGAAGGAACTACAGATGCTTGTTAATATTTAAGATAGATGCACAGTGCTGGAGTAACTCAGCAGGCCAGGCAGCGTCTGCGGGAAAAAAGGATGGGTGATGTTTCAGGTCACATTTATTAGTTTAATTCAGTCATACAGTGTGGGACCATCGAGTCTGCGCTGACCAACGTACACTAGCACTATCCTACACACTAGGGACAACTTACAGAGGGCAATTAACCTACAAACCTGCACGGCTTTGGGATGTTTCCTAATTTCACAAGGTTCTCCTCCTCTCAATCTGAAGAAGGGTCTGGACCAGAAACATTACAAATTCATGTTCTCCAGAGATCTCTCACATACTCCCTCACACACTCACACACACCCTCACACACACACACACACACACACACACACACACACACACACACACACACACACACCCTCACTCACACACACACACACACACCCGCACACACACACACACCCTCTCACACACACACCCTCACACACACACACCCTCACACACACCCACACCCTCACTCACACACACACACACACACCACCTCACCCACACACACACCCTCACCCACACACACACCCTCACCCACACACACCCTCACACACACACACCCTCACACACACACCCACACACACACACACACACACACACCCTCACACACATGCCCAAACCCTCACACACACACACACCCTCACACACACATACAAACCCCCGTTACACACACACACACACACACACCTTCACAGCATCGTATCCTAATGTTATTAAAGTCCCAGGACTGCTAATGAGAGATGACTATGTGCTGGCTGTTCACATTATCTCCTTCCAGATGGACGGCAAATATGGGCGGAATGGATAGCCCAAGGCCCTGCGCGCACCGGGGGACCTGAGCTGATTTAGATCAATGGTGGGCGTGTGAGGGAGGGAGTGGGTGGGAGGGGGGATTCAGACCAAAGTGCTTGCCGTGTGCATCTCCTGCATGCAGCAGCTGTGCATGAAACAAAGTGTTTGCTGCGGTCAGACGCTCACTCGTGAAGGAAGCCACCCTCCTCCCCCAACCCAGTCGCAGCAGCTCACAGGGTCATCATGTGGTGACCCCGGCCCAAAATGGAGGCCGGAGCCCGCAACCCCATCGCTACGGCAACATGCTCGCAGGGTCGTCATGCGGTGACCCCGGCCCAAAATGGAGGCCGGAGGCCGGACCCCTCCCGCCCGCAACCCCATCGCTAGGGCAACATGCAAAACATTGTAAGATCGGCCATCTCAATCACCCTCTCAAAGTAAAATGCCAGCCCCACGCTCAAGGCAGCAGCATTGACAGCAGGGGTGAGCTGTCCATACCCAGAAACGTCACTTGTTCATGTTCTCCAGAGATCTCTCACACACACACACACACACACACACACCCTCACACTCTGTCACACACAAGTCACCAAGTGCACTCAAACTCTAAGCAGCCAAACCGCTTAAACCACACGAGAGGAATAGTCCGGGTAAATGCACAGAGTCTCATGCCCAGAGTACGGGATTCGAGAACCCGAGGACTTAGTTTAAAGGTGAAGGAGGAAAGATTTAATAGGAAACTGAGGGGTAACGTGTTCACGCAAAGGGTGGTGGGAGCATGGAACGAGCTGCCAGAGGAGGTAGTTGAGGCAGGGCCTATCGCAATGAGACGCAGGCAGGTGGGACTGGTATAGATGGGACATGCTGGTCAGTGCGGGCAAGTTGGGCCGAAGGGCCTGTTTCCACACTGTATGACTCCATAACAGTTTCTTCCCCCCCCAGCTGTTAATCAGGCGTCTGAACCATCCTATCAAAACTAGAAAGTGGTCCTGACCTCCCATCTACCTCGTTGTAGCCTTCAAACTATCTTTCAGCAGATTTTACCTTGCACTAAATCGTTCATCTATACGCTGCGGACGGCTCGATTGTAATCATGTAGTCTTTTTGCTGACTGGACAGCACGCAACAAAAAGCTTTTCACTATACCTCAGTACAAATGCCAATAATAAATTAAACTAAACCTTCCCTATCCAAATGGAGTGGTCCAGGATGTGTATTGTACAGTGCTTAAATAATAGTGAGAGTTCAAAGTAAGAGCAATACCTCGGGATTAAGCCATTAATTTGTGTAGCCAAACGATGACCCATAAAGTTCTCTCTCCACAGATGCTGCCCGACCAATTGAATACTTCAAACTTTCATCCCTAACACAGGATCTAATTTCCCAATGATCAAAAGTGGGGATGTTCAAATTGGAACGCTCTGTCAGAAAACCTCACAAGGTAGAATGCGTGAGAAGAGAGGAGCGGATAGTGGAGGTGAAGGCATATCAGACTTTTAGAAGGATGGGAAAATAAATGTGGAGGCTCTCTTGGGAAGACACAGGGTGCTGGTGTACATGAAACATTGCCTGCCCATCTTCTCCTGAGATGCTGCCTGACCCGCTGAGCTACTCCAGCATTCAGTCTCCTTTTGTAAAGCAGCATCTGTGGTTCCTTGCTTCTGGAGGCTTTCTTGGATGGATCGAATTCTTTTTTTTGAATAATTTTTTTATTAGCAATAAACAATTCTCAATGTTTAAAACTGAGTTATAAACATCAACTTAAATCAATATTTGTACTCTAATGATTATTATCTTTTTTTTTTTTTGAAAATAAAAGTGGGTAAAGAGAAATACCATTATTAATCAATAAAATTATAATTCCTTAATAATTATTTGGTATAAAAGAAAAAGAAAAAATGAAGAAAAAGAAAAAAGACATATTATGTATATATATCAATTAAAAGCCACACAATATATTATAAATGAAACAACTACAAATAATAATATCAGTAAAGACATGCATATATCCTGGTATACCAATACATTATTTTCATCAAATCCCGCAGGGTGTCAGTCGAGCCGTGATGCCAAGAACAGCTACTTCTCTAAATACTGTATATATGGAGACCATATCTGTTGAAAAGAATTATACTCGTCCAAAAGGACAAATCTGATTCTTTCCAACTGCAACGTCTCCAACATCTCTGATGCCCACATTTTAATTGTTGGGGATAATGTTCCCTTCCAAAATTTCAATATTATTTTTTTCCCTAATATCAAACAATAATCAAGGAAATTTCTTTGATCTAGTGTAAATATCAAATTAGCCTCTGGAATTCCCAGTATTATTAGCTTTGGGTCGGGTTCTAATTTAACCTTAAGAACTTCAGAAATAACTTAAAAAATTTCTGTCCAATAATAATTCAATTTAGGACATGTAACAAAACTGTGTGTTAAATTTGCTTCTAAATTCTTACATTTATCACAAATAGAGGAGAGATTAGGAAATATACTATTTAATTTGGCTTTTGAATAATGTAATCTGTATAATACTTTAAATTGTATTAATATATGTCTAGCATTTAACGAGCACCGGTGTATTCGTTGTAGACTTTCTTCCCAATTTTCTTTGGTTATAGGTAATCCAATTTCATTTTCCCTGGATGGATCGAATTCTGCATCCAAACTGATCTCAGACTGCGTTTCCTTCCTCACAGGGACTAAGTCTTGCGTTTCCAGCCATCGTGGCCCACGCTGATACTGGGATCGCCACCTCCCTCGTTGCCTGAAGGTCCATGACAGCCTGACTTGAAAATTAAGCTGCTGCATCACATTTGTGCTTACACGTTCAGAGCAGACAAGCGAGCTATCCCGAGCTCTGAACAAGGCCAGCAGCAAAATCAAGGGCTAGCCTCACCGAGCCTCCCTCTCCCATCAGGCAAGAGGCACAGAAGTGTGAAAACACACACCTCCGGGCTCGGGGACAGTTTCTTCCCAACTGTTATCAGGCAACTGAACCATCCTATCAACAACTAGAGAGCAGTCCTGAGCTACCATCTACCTGGTGGAGGCCCTCGGACTATCTGTCATCAGTTCAGTTTATAGGATTTGATATTACAATCCCCACTATAATTGCCACCTTGTTACGATCTTGAATGGGGGTTGGGGTAAAACCTTCATTGGGGCCATCAGGTGGGCAGACTTTACACTAAGCATTATTCCCTATATCCGGTAGCTGTACACTGTGGACGGCTTGAGTGGAATCATGGATTGCCTTTCCACAGACAGGTTAGCCAGCACGCAACAAAAGCTGTTCACCGCACCACGGTGCACGTGACAATAAACTAAAGTAAAACGTTCCTCTCAACGCTGATCAGTACTGGCGCCAATCTCCGAAAGAGTTTTGAAAGAACC